>JAGDVL010000001.1:3420417-3676514 GCA_017657105.1 Fusarium acaciae-mearnsii
ACACCGCCTGTCCAAGCTCCGTATTATCTGTAGGGGGGCTGCGGGGGGGGGGGGATCTCCAGGGTACGGAGTCACTAGTGAGCTTAATTGAAATGCCCAAGAATGGAACTTTGCGTCGCCATTTGAGGGAATGTGAAATATTTCAGCAGGTCCTTTGGCAGCCTTCCTTCTACTCTGAGAACTCTTCTAAAATGAGTCACATCTCTCAAGGGCGATCATTATAGTGAATACTGTGAAAGCCAATGATATTTGATACTGTTACTTCTGTCCAGCCTCTGAATCATAAATCATCCTTGCCCGTCACCAGAGTGTGATTCAGCTTGCATCGACTCTCGAGGTGAGGTTGGGAAAACCAAGAATCTTTCCGTCGACCGATGAGGAATCATTTAGAATCTAGACTCTTGATGATAATGCGACTTGCAGCAATACAGGCTCCATGCTGATCTATTCTGCTTGCAAAAATAGAGGCTAGCTGACAGACGATAGACCAGTTTCCAATGCGTGACTGCGCAGAGGGAATTTGCTATTGTCAAAATAACCAATAGCAGACTCAGGTTGAGACTTTGGAGTGATTAGTGTGCATTCCTGCAGCTTTATGGTTCTATTGAATCCAACGGCATGATCTCGTATCCTTGGCCACTCCAGTGTAGGCTGAAGAAGGAAAGGTCAACCTCATGGAGGGCATCGCATTGTGCCATGTTTAGTAGGGTGATATGAAAGTTATCATTATTTTGCAAGCTTATGCAGGTGAATAACTATCAAAACGGTTGGCCTCCTAATTTAGCATATAAAAATAAAGAGCCTAAAAAGCCTAGTCTAAGTAGCATAAGCTGACCTACTAGTTTTGTCTCTTGTGCTCCCATCGGCCAATTGTTCTAGTACCCCGAGGATATGATATCTTCAGGCGGTTGTATCCGTATTCTAGTGCCTTTCTAGTTAGATAGTTGGCCTCAACGACAAAGCGGGCATGTTCGTGCAGCCCAGTAGCTCCCTGTCACCAAGACGCCACAGCACCTGCATGTCAAACAGTAAGCAAAGGAGATTCCAATCAAAATTTGAGTAACTTTAATAGCGAGATTTAACGTTGGGATGGGCTGATCCCAGGCTGGAAATGGCATAGCCATCAAGACATCATCATCCCAAAGCGGTATAGGTGAGATGCAGCGTTCAGCTGAGGACCCCTGGTTTCTTCCAAAAACAGAGAAATCACAAAATCTATTTGTTACTCCGCCTTGGTTCACACTTAAGGCACAGTTGTGGCGTGCTCGGCTCGCGCCGTTTGCGCCGTCCGTCTTGAAGCATCAGGCATAGTCATTGAGCATACCGTCTAGCTCCACTGACCAAAGTCCCGACCCACAACACATACATTCTTCGCAATTCAAGTTATGAGTAACACTCTAGTACTAAATCGTCTCCTCAGCTTGCCACTTTCACGATTCATCCTGGATTACCATAGCGTAGGGGCTTTGTCGGGCGCTTAGAGTTAATTCTATCGAGTTAAGGAAGACCAGGACGTCGTGATGCTACCGGGACGAACGGACTCATGCCGATATGTGATATATGTGATTGAACATTCTACTGGTATCATATTGAGTATGTGATAGCTGAATTCAGTCGTCGACAGAGGCCCGAATGCCAGCTGAAAGTGAGACATAAATCTTCAGCGACGGCGAATCCTTCACTCTAGCCGTGTTGGGATTGCTTCACCAACACCTAAACGCTCAGTTGCGAGAGATGTGATGAATTTCAGCTTTCCTTGAGTTTTCCTCAGACTTGTTCGTATTGGTTTCTGAAAAGTCCGAAGATGAGGCAATGCGTACGCTCAAGATGATCAAGAAAATGTATATAAACCTCAAGCATCCCCAGCTTTAGAAACCAGAACCATCATCAAACACTTCAGACTCAACCACAACTACCAACAACTTTCAAACTCTTTCATCACTCCAAATTTCTAAAAATGGCTTCCGCTATGACCTTCCCTCAGCAGCAGCAGCAGAGCCTGCCTATCCAGACTACCAACTCTGGCGCCTCTGTTGACAACAACCTCCTCTCTGCCTTGGCCCAGTATGTCACCACTGGTGCTCACGCTCGCAGCACCACCGAGCAGGAGATCCAGGACCTTGCCCAAGATGCCATCTCCAAGCCCGGTGGCCGTGCTCACCTGGAAGCTCTGATTAGCTACGACTGCCCTGAGCACCAGGTCTGGAAGAACCAGGCTTCTGCTGATGGTACCATCACCATCACCAAGACGAACCTCACCGTCAGCCTCGGAGTTAGCACTCTTGAGCTGAACTTTGAGGCTAGTGGTGCGGGTTTCTTTGTTCCCTACAGTGGCTCCCTCAACGTGTGAGTATAAACCCATAACACTAGGTGAAGGAGTCAACAATACTAACGCATTGTCTCTTAGTGGCACCCTCTTCTACAACGAGTTTGCTCAGCTCGCCCCCGGCAATGCTACCTTCAAACTCTATGTTTCTGGAGTAAGTAAACGATGTCAACATCACTGTTCGGACAAGCTAACCAGCTCTAGCTCGATTTCTATGTCAGCATCTACCGCAACCAGGTCTACATTGGCAATTTCCACTTCACCAACATCACCTTCGTCTTCCCCCCTGGTGGTGTCAACCTGAACGGCAGGATCATCTAAATGTTCTATGGAGAATGTCAAGAGCCGCGTTGATCGCCATGGCTCAGTGGACTAGAAGTAATTTTTACTTCAGCTGTTTTTCTTTGTCATCTTGTTTAGTGTTAGCTTTGTCACTCGTTAATTTACAATCTATGTTTCCCGGGAATATTGGATATTGCGTCTAAGCCTCCGTTTTTTCAGTAGAACCATAAAGACAGCTGTAAAAGAACTTAGTGAGATACTAATGATACAGGATCTGGCCTGATTAACATTATGCTATTTGTTGAGAAACAGATCTATTATTCGCGGGAATATTAAACATTGCACTTAACTGTCCATTGTCCAGCAGAATTATAAAGACAGCTGTATAAAAACATAAAAAGATGTTAATGATATAAGATCTGGCCTGCATACTTTGTTCAAACTTGTAACCACTCAATAGTATCTGGCCTGTCCTGTAAGCTACGAGTTGGACTCACCAGCTAATATTAAAATATCTGCGAGCATCGCTACCCCAGGCCTCTCTGAATCTCCAAAAGGTGCTGAGCCCTTTGTTGAAAACATTCTTGTAAAAATAAGGGATATCGAAGATGTTATTCTTTGGAAGCTGAACCTCCCAGACATTATTACGTTTCCTTTCAGGCGGCGTTTCAAGGGTTTGTCCTGCCCAGTAATCTTGCCATGCCGTCGATCGCCGTCTCTGTCGCTCGCGCCCTGATGTGTGGAAATAACAATCCTCGATATCATTCACTATCCTCCATCATCGTTTATCGTCATTTATCATCGGCAGTTTCAGTGTCCTCTCGAATCAATTTTTCGTCTTCATCGCCACTTGATCTCGTTATTTTCCTTTGCGTCTTCTTTTTAGCAACAGCTTCAACTCGATTATACAAGTTCAAAGTCTCTCTTACACTACGTCTCAATCGGACCCTCAAATTATCATCTCTGAAGCTGTCAAAATGCCCATATGGAGCATGCCACGACCCAATGAAGAAGCCCACTTGGAAGCAATTGGCCTTGGTCACGACACGTCTATTCTGCTATCAGAGCCAGAAGACAATTATAACAACTCTCTCAATACTATCAACTCCCCCAACACCATTAATACCATCGAAACTATCGATGCCATCAATGTGTCGGATGCTGTGTATTACCACGAATGAGAAGCAGAGAGGTCAACTTGGGGCGAAATTCCCCCACAAATAACACAAAACCTTGATCCATGGGGTCATTTCGTTGAACATCTCTACAACGCGGACAAGTCCTAGTCAGATATGCGTGACACCAATATCAAAGTGTCCCGACAGTTATGTCAGATTATCCTCCACAAAGCACCACCCGATAATAAGAAGCTTCACAACTGGCTACCCCCCCCCCCCCGGTGAGTCGTATAAGAACAAGGACCGAAAGAAGACAAGACGAAAATACTAATAATCTCTTAGGCTACAGATACACCAAAACTGATCTAAAATTATCATCAGTTATCAAATCATTACTGGCTTCTTTTCAACCCAACTGCCCCTAGCTGAAACAGGGTTACATTTGAAGGTTTTGGGAGGTTTTATCAGAAGGTTTCTCGGGTCATGTCTAAGAATATGATCTAAATGGCATAAACCGACCCAATGATTTCATCTCTTATGCCTCTAGCAGCCAAGTTTTCTTATGATAACTATTACTTCTAGACTAAGATTTCAATTTCTGTGTCAAATGTACCATTGTTGATACCTGTCAGTAAGGGTAGCATATGCTGTTCAATGTTTGCAGTCGCGGAAGCCACAGCGGTTAATTTGCGATGCATGTATATCTGATCAAATTCCAATGCTTCTGCTATGGAATGGGAATGCTATTCACACATTGAGATGATAGACATGATACCCCGATAGGTTTCAGAAGGGAAAAAAGTAAAATTCAATAGAGCTTTGACAGCAAATATTTGGCCCAACGTCTCAATGTTCCCATATGTATCAACTATATACCTAGTGTAGATAGCGATATCCTGGTCTTACTTCGGGGATTTTTCATGATCTGGGGAAAGGAAGATGACACTCCGAGAATCATATCGTAAATGCCGGATCATAATTACTCAAAGAGGCAGGTAGCAGGAATCGTATCTTGGCGTATGCGGGGAGGGCAGATTTAAACTTGGTTAGTCTCTTACCCCTGGCGAGATTCTGGCTCAATTAAGCAGGTCCACATCTCGAATCTGGAATCATGCAACGATCGAAGTAGCAGACCCCTGGCAGACAGATACCCGACTTCCTATATGAATTGAGTTTCCTAGAAGAGGGGTTTCATGGTACAGCTCAGGACCAAGACTTGCATCCACGTGTGTTGCATCGTGACCTGCATTGATGACTCGTGATCGTGTTGCCGATGTAAGTGATGCTGCAAGAACGGACTACGACGCTAGAAAGAGAAGGTTATCTGATAATGTGTGTGATTGCTGTACAAATCGGCAGGTGGTGTTGCAAAGTCTTCTCAACAGTCTTGGATAGTAGTTTGGTAATGGTACTAACAGAAAAAGTATAAGAGGATACATTCAGTCTCCTGATAATTGATTTTGATCATCAAGCCAATACAAGACAGGCCCACTTCATTCTTTCAAACACCATTCGTTTAAAAACCACTCGTTCAAATACTTCTCATCTATCATGAAGCCCACCCAAGTCCTCGTTGCCCTTGCGGCCATTGCCTATGCTGCCCCCGTCTCAGACGACACCAAGGCCAAGGCTTTGGAGATTGATGATGACTTCCCTCTTGCTGAGCTCGAAGCTTACTTCGAAGCCCACATGAACGGCGAAACCTCCGAGGCCAACTCTCTTCAGGCTCGGCAGTTCAGCTCCAGCACCTACAACCAGCTAACTGACGGAACACCCTGCCGTCCCGTCACCATGATTTACGCTCGAGGCACCACTCAGGCTGGTAACGTTGGAGACCCAGCTGCCGTCGGGCCCGTCTTGTTCAACAACCTCGCCTCCCGTATTGGCTTGAACAATTTGGCTGTGCAGGGTGTTGCTTACCCCGCGAATATCGCTGGATATCTCGCTGGAGGTGACGCTGCTGGCAGCAGGACCATGGCTGACCTGATCTCTCGGGTATGTCTAAAGAAGAAGAAGAGAGGGCCTTGAAGTCTTCTTACTAACACAACCCAGGCCGCTACCCAGTGTCCTAGCACCAAGATCATCATCAGTGGCTATAGCCAGGGTGCCCAGCTCGTGCACAACGCTGCCGGCATGCTATCCGCTTCCGTGACTAACCGAGTCACTGCTGGTCAGTACCTGTAACTCCCAATTGTAGCCCTTCATTAACATGACGTCTAGCTGTCACCTTTGGTGACCCCAAGCAGAAGCAGGCTTTCGGCACCATTCCTTCTTCTCGCACTCGCATCTTCTGTCGCGCTGGAGACAACATCTGCGACGGTGGCATCATTGTTACCCCCGCACACAGCCAGTACCAGCAAGATGCTCCTGCTGCTGCCGAGTGGATTGCTGCTCGTGTTTGAGTTATGGATGTATAGGATTGACCATGTACTGTCGGAATCTGCTGTCCGCTACATGTATATACATGACTGTGTGGATCAAACTAAATCGATACAATATTATAACACGATCAAGACCCCTAATTATATTAAAAGTTTCTGATTCGTATTACCTTCGTAACAATCTGTCTTAATATTAAAATGACCAATTGCAGATAATAACTTTAGGGTATCACTTTTAACACTACACTCAAGAGCATCTAAAGTAACGGGCTGATATTGCCTAAATTTAGATAGGAAAATAAATATAGTTAACTTTGAGAAAGCCTTGTTCCAACCTAGCGTTGCGAATGTCCCAGTGATATCACTCAGATCTTCCGTGATGACTGCCGTACCTACTACCTGCAATTTCCGCCATAGCTTATTGCCGTAGGGACCCATTCACCCAGGTGTTGTTCTGTCTCGAGCAGCCATTTGGAAATGACGAGGGCTTTTGGCAGAAACCTGTGCTATAGGACCAAATGAGGAATGGCGAAGAGGTTGCATTTCGACCGTCTCTTATCATTTGTCTTATCAATTCACTGCCCCAGACATACCTTGAGGCTAAGGAAAACTTCCTAGATTTCAATCTGGTTGTTTTCTATGGTATGCGCTCCACCTTCATCGACAAAGGTGCTACGGTAATCTGTCTTGGTGAACTGATTCCTCTTCTTGACAAGTTGGACCCTCGAAGCCCAAAGACAGGGAAAACACTTGTTATCACGTCTTACACCACGTTATCGGCGCGATTTATCAAGAAACAGGAAACCCTGTTTACATTCAAGCCCGACAAGGTTCCTCCCCATTTGCAGAAGAAGAAGGAAAAGGTGCAGCAGAAGGACGCTGACGAGTCAGAAGGCGACAAGTTTGATGATGATGATGAGTTCGATGACGGTGATATGGCATTGGCACGCCGGAGAAAGGTGCCAGTCTACTCGCGTCAACAGATTAACATCGACGATATCGTTGTTGTCGATGATCCCAAGATTGCTGATGGAAACATTGTGTGGTACAAGCGCACACAAGAGGGCATCAAAAACATTTGTTTCCAATTCGTGGTTTGTGACGAAGCACAAGTCGCGAAAAAGGCTGATGGGTCATACAACAACCTACTTCGCAAGTTCCAATGGAGGATTCTCTTGTGGACTTCTGGCACTCCACTTTCCAACTCACTGCGAGACCTGATCTCCCCGCTTATCCTGATGTGGAAGGCTCTCGGAATTAAGTGCAATCCTGCAATCGGTAGAATTGGGTACCTTCCTGGCCTCTACCATGAGGACTATGACCCCCTGATCGAGAACAACGAGATCAGGGGTCAGATTACCAAGGGCATCCTACACCCAGATTTCTTGGCCAACAACAAGGGAGCCGAGGCACTTTTACCCTTCTGGCAGAATGAGAAGAGTCGTCTCTGGATGCTGCATCCTGAGATTTACAAAGCCGCAGGAATGAAGCACCACTGGGGTTCAAATCTTGCTTCTTGGGTTATCAGACCTATTTTTGAGTACATGCATATCCGACGAACGATGCGAACACCACTAAGACTGCCTGATGGATTCATGACATACCCAGGCATTGACTTGCTTCCACCGACCATCGTGGTAGAGGAGCATACCTTCGGCAAACAGCTGCGACGTCAAGTCCTGTCTGAAGGGTATGATCTGGCCAAGAGGCTTTTCAAGCCTGCTAATGATGATGGGGCCATTTCTGAGAACACAATGGCTATGGCCTCGCAGGCAATTGAAGGCACCAGTACTGAAGCCACCTTGAACTTTGGTGTCCATCGCCAAGGTGTTCTTACCACTTTTGATTGGCGCAACACGATTATACTGGACCCAGCCAATCAAAAGATTCCTGGTTCTAAGAAAGATATTGAGCTCCGTGTGCAATCGCTTCTTGACCCAAGCGAACCGAAGACAAGGTCGGAATTGGAACGGATGAAGAAGAACGAGGCTGCACAGCATGATGTGATTGTTGGTGTAGATCATGTTCAAAGACTGATTTCCAAAGATCCAAATGGTGGGCTAACGTGGCTCTACAACATGACACGCAAAGACGAAGCAGCTCTTGAGCCTTCTGACCGGACCGCCATGCTTCGATGGGTTTGTCATGAAAACCCTATTCTCACCAGAGTTCTCGAACTTCTTTTTGACCGCGTTACCGACAATAAACGCCGTCTTCTCATTTATGTGGATACACCTGGGTCCAGACGTAAGTTATCACACTGCAGAACCATTCGTCCAGAGAATAAGCAGTCGGTCAAGGATGCCAACATTCATGATTGGAACGATCCGTACTCTGGTGCGCAGGTTTTTGCTGCCAACATTAACACGATGAGCGTCGGCGTCAACATGCACCACTGTTGTTTTACTGGCATTTTCATCAACTGGCACCTGAACATGAAGACGAATTGGCAATGCTGTGGTCGGCTCATTCGGATTGGTCAGCAGCACAAGGTCGAGTGGATTTTTCTAAAGATCAAGAACTCGTACCACGACAACATCGAGAGGTTGGCCATCAGTAAGTGGGCTCCTCAGTTGTCAGCTGAGATCCATTTACCGGATTGGGTTCAAGATGAGCTTCGCGAGATTCTCATCTACGAAATAATCAAGACCCATATGACGCAGCCTTTTAACAGGTATTCTTGGATTGTCCTCCGGGACATGCTCGGTCATGACTTTGACCACCATGGCAAGTCCGCCAAATTCCTTGACCATGTTTTCTTTATTATTGCGGAGACTGTCTTCCAGACCGAGGATGTGGACAAACAGTTTTGGCTTGACAACATGCATCTTTTGACACTCGGATGTTTTGAAATCATCAACGACAAAACTGTTGACTTCACCCAGGAGCTTCTTTCTGACACCGGCCGACTCAAGGCGTTCTTTACCCCCCTCCTTATTTCAGCCTTTCAGGTTATTAACGGGAAACTCAAGAACGACGAGAAGACCAAGTCTAGGCACAAGAAGTTACGAAAGCACATGACGGATCGAAAGTCGGAGAAGTCATCTACTTGAATCAAGGACGAGGCTGATGTCAACGAGGAAGATGATGACGAACTCAAGATCGAGGAGGATGAAGACGAACTTGGTGCTCGTCGAACAAAAACTTCCAAGAAGATGAAGGTCAAGTCGGTGAGCCATGACCGACTCTTTCATTCTGATAAGCATAAGAGACAAAATTATTAGGGCAGCTTATGCCATTTAGACTATGCTTCTAAGACTAATTGTTTCTATACCCTAAGACTTGGGAGTCGATTGGGGTGTCGGTCTTGGCGAGAACAGTAGCTCTCCCGCGAGATAATGGTAATGTTTGGAAGTGTCCAGGGAGGAATACCGACCGGCTAACACCGTGTCGTGGTCTGGTCATCAATCATTCCTAGATATAAGACGTCAAATTCACCATGTTCGTAATGTTTTCGCTGTTTAGTTTGACGTATCAATTGAAAGTCCCGTGAAAGCGGGAGTTACGCCCTGATCGACACGATACTTTGGTAGGAACACAGAAAGCAAACTCCGAGTTGACCATGATAACAAACTCCGGTCATAAAACAATAAACCCTCCCAATAATATACTCCAAAAACCTCTCAAGGTGAACCCAAAACACTATGCAGATCAAGCATCCATTCGCCTTTTTATAACTTCTGCAGTCCTCTTCTAGCGAGCTGCGTCACTCTGCAAACTTATGATCCGGCCTTCATGATTGAGCCGCGCCCATTTGTCCGGATATGCATATGGGAAGCGATTAAGTAGTTTAATTCGAGCTCTAGCTTCACTAAATAGCAAGTCAGCAAGTTACTAAATGAGTAAAAAGGATAAGCCATACGATGTATGAACATCTGCGAGTTCGGTCGCTTGGCCTTCCAAAATCTCCAGATGGAACATTGTGGTATTTCTCGTCAGAAGTTCAGTCTCTAGCCAGTTGTGTATATTATTATCGCCCACGGGTGGTGATTCTTTAAGGATCATGCGACAAAAGTCACGGAACACTTCGATGTTGGTGTCGCGCATTTCTGACTAGGATTTATACGCGATGTAGAGTTGTGTAATGTGGAGAAGTCGATTCACAAAAAAGAGATGCAAATGACAAAGACAAAACATTGACTCAAGACATTGAAATTGACGATCAAGAACGAGGATGGAGGATGGAGGATATTGAGTGATGAAGAATGATGAAGAATCAAGCATTGTCGTGACCACATTGATCGCTGGGCAGGTAAAGTTGGCCAAAAAGGAAGTGTTCCTTCCGGCTGTGGGCCATTAACAATGCTCAAAGACTTGGGCCATCGGTCCTTCCTACTTATAATTGAAGCTGTCGTCACGACAATGAATACAGCTACAACCAGTTGTATCCCCACTAGACGAAATAATACATGCAAACAGACAAGAAAAACCATCGTTTTACAGGAATGAAAGGTTGGAGATGATCCAGTTGGTAAAGAAACAACCACTAAACCCTAAGAATACAAAGATAAATAACCTAAGAACATGGTCCAAACAGCATAAGCCAATTTAAAGATTTCGTCTCTCATACCATGTTCTTATATCCTACATCTTCCGTTTGCAGAAACAGGCATTGAGATGCGAGGCATCAACGAGAATGCGTCCCAGCCTGAATTGACATTTATAACAGTATTTTGATCAGCTCACACGCGATGCTTAGTGCTTGGGTACTTGACAAAGGAACCAATTACTGGTAGGCCTGCGATTGCGAGTATTGTAACGAGTTTTGCTAGGCCCAAGGGTAGAGGGGAAATAACAGGAGTGATAGGTCATCCGATTTAAGATCTCGCTTCAGAGCCACATCAACAATGGCAAGCAGCAATCCATCAGCTGTCATAAAGGTATAATTACTATCAGTCCAGTAAGCCGACGATATACAGCCACGCCAGAGTCCCTTGATTTGATGCGCAATGGGACATCCATCTTGAAGCTATTCGAACCAGCAAAGATTCTCAGCTGGCTAGTAGCAAACGGTGTTCAGGTGCGCACGTCTGCAATCACCAAAAAGGTGATATTTACGATGGCTCTCATCCAAAGCCCACCCTCAGTTGGAAGTCAGGATATCACATTTTGGGGACAAGGTCAAAAAAAGAAGGTATAATGGCGGAATTAAACCACCTACGATGGACGAACAGGGAATCGAACCCTGGACCACTCCCAGATTATTCGGATGAATTATGCTAAGGGAGTATTATACCACTAAACCATTCGCCCGATTTTTGATGTATTCTAGCGGCGCAAACAAACTTGATGAGCCTGTCTGCGGTCAGCTCGTAGCTTGCAGCACAAGCCTCAGGGCATCAGAAAAATTGACCGCTGGGAGCATAAGAGACAAAATTATTAGGACAGCTTAGGTCACTTAGACTATGCTTCTTATACTACTTATTTTTATGGCCTTAGACTTAGGAGGCCAACTTTTTTGCTACCCACTAGACAGGTTCGACGAGAACAGAATTATTCCCAAAGTCTATGTAGGGTGAAAACGAACAAGTTGAAGCAGATATGATGACGCATATTGTAATTGTCTACTTTTACAGTGCCAAGATATGATAGTGGCAATTGTGTGATAATGAAATACTACACAAGACTGAACAAGTCTAGTGAGAGGTTATAATTGCAGTAAAGGTAATCCCGAACTACCGAGGAGACGCCAGCATGAATCTTTCTGTGAAAGTATAATAAGTTAATCATTAACTGATTGTGGTATCTATGCGCAAATATACAACTCTATAAGTAAGGTATCAACGAAAGCCGCTATTGTTCCAACATTATGGTCCACCTGTTTGGTATCACTAAGTTGATGAGACTTTACAGAAACATCATTCTTGCCCCATCCCAACGGCTGTAGCTCAATGGCCTTTGCTGTGGGTTGTCCAGGCTGATGAGACTCAATCTCATACGGTGGTTCAATCGCCGTATCGTGGCTCCACGAGGGCGACAAGTCAGTCCGAGGCTCAGCTTTTCTCGACTCAACCTGAACAGTCACCTCTTGGAACACCACGATTCCACCATTCAAGAATGACTGCTGGTATCCCGAGTAATGGCGCTCTGGAGGGGGTTGGACTTGAATGTCTACTGTCTCTTGGACTTGAGTGCCGTCATCTGTGCCTCCAGGGGGACACAAGTTGACTGTTGATGACGATCGTCCAGAGTCTTTTGATTCAGCTCTGGATCTCGTCACCATAACCTCAGTCTTCTTGCCCTTGGACTCTGTTGTTGTCACAGCACTCCTTAATCGGCGGATTGTTGAGACAGGTCCAGAAGTGAGCTTGTTGTTTGCCCGACTCGCAGGCAAGTTTAGGGGATCGAACTGGTCGTGGAGGATTCTTATAAACTCTTGACGAGACTGCGCCAGCGTTTGCCTCATCTTGAAGAAGCTGAGCGGCACCCATTGGCAGTTGGGACTGGTAGAAAAGACGGGAGATGTGATTTTGAGCCGCAATGCCATAATCACCGTTTCATCCACTTGATCGCCGTCGATGCCGAATGGAAGTCGCACCATGGACGTCGTCAGCACGGCGTCTTGGAAGTTTGGTTCATCCACCAACTTTCGGAGTGAATGAATCGCATTGGAAAGGTTTTTGGCGAAGATTTCCTCATCAGGAGACCGGGGAGTGGCACCTCGAGTCCTCAACCGTTGGAGGATTTCGGGAACCGGTAGGCCAGCTATCCTTTCCAAAAGTCCAACATGGGCTTTCTCGATAGCTGGCATGGGTAAAGCTATTGAAGGAAGCAAGTGACGAGCATCCTTTCGCGCCAGGACTTGGGACTTGTTAACCCCTGTATCCTGAATGGCAAAGAAACTCAGATGAACCCCAGACTTGATTTTAACTTGTTGATCGGCAAAGTTCTTCATCTCGCGTAGCTTTGTCTTGAATTCTGTAGACTGGATCTGCTGATGAAACCTCGAATTGTTGCTTACTTGACCAGGGTCGACAAAGCGATAACCAGCTGATACAAGTCTTTGCATCTCATCGTCCGATGTGAGGCGGCGAACCAGGAACATCAGGGCACCTCTTCCATCTATCTCCTCGAGTCCAACTTCCTTCTCTATGTTGTCATTCTCAGACCCGCCCTTGGTGCTTGCGTCGCTCGATTCACCACCGGCGTTTCTGTACTTCTCGAGTGCTTGGAGGTATGCTTGGTTGGATACTGTTTCCTTGGGTACGACTTCGTCCCATAGCATGCCGATGTTGATAAGAGGTTCGTTGAGTTGGTCGCTAAGCTCGGCGGCGGCGACACAGAAGAGTTCGCGGAAGATGACATCGTATCCTTCGATGAGTTTTCCGTCGTCGGTGATGAGTTGAATGCCCTTCTTGGCATCCCTGTGGCGGCTCTTGTGCGGTAGTTGTTCGAGATGCCGTCTCATTCCATTGATTAGTCCAGAAATACCGAGCCAATTCCGTGAGGCCTGGAACATCCAATGGAACTGAGGATGTGAAGTGTTGAATCTTTCCTTCTTGTTCTAAACGAGAATCAGTATGTCGAGCGATGTGCAAATAAAGTCTGCCATGGTCTTACCTCGCCAATGAAGAAATCGGTGACAACGGTACTGGGAAAGGCTCCATTGGAATCGATGAGTAGACGTCCGTTCTTATCGAAAACAATAGCACCCAGTTCGATTTGCTGGGCACGGCGAGCGGCTTGCTTTATGGTTCGAGCTCGGAGGATGGCTGATCCAGCAATGATGATGCAAGCACCAAAAGACTGTCCGAGTTAGTTGACCGGCGGGTGGGAAATTGGCGACAAGAAGCCTTACCAAGCAAATGACTGCTACTACTGTTGCAGTGCGTGAACTTTCCTGTACTCTTCGAAGTCGAACAAGCCGGTACTCAGTGCCAACAGACGCACACCAATGCATACTTGACACCGCACCAGCAAGTACAAAAGCTGAAATCGTTCGCTTCCACCAAGTACCACCCGATAGTGATTGCAAGATAAAGAACATTGCCAATGCTACAGTACTGGCGACGACAGCGATTATAGCAGCCCCAACAATGTAAATCTTGTTGTAGATGCATTCGTAGTTTCTGATTGAAGCGTTACCCAGGTAGTGCATGCCGCAGATGGCGGAACCACATAGGATGCCGGCTGTGATGACTCTCCACCAAGCGATATGATTTGAGATTCCGATGGCGTAGAAGGCAGCGAGAAGGAATACGACGGGCATGCAGAAGGAGAGGACGGTGATACCGACGGAATAGTCGACTTGCATCTCTGCCTCCCCTTGGCCGAGGGTAAGGGCTTGGTTACCGATGAAATGCTGCACCACGGATGAGCACGAGAACAATGTACTGCGAATTAATGTCTTACCATTGACCAAATTGATATACCACCCATCGTTATCGCAGAGGACACGAGGACCAAGCTAAAGCATGTATTAGCAGGCCATTATGCAAAGATCTACGTCTTGTTTCATGAGGTCATGTCGCATACTGATTTGAAATACCGTTGAACCATGATCTCCGATTGATCAATTCCAGCGTCGAAGCAGCGCCCACGAGACTGATGAGATAGCTGAGGGCGACATATCCCGCGTTGTACTCCTTGGGGACGACATGGCCCCGATACAATTCGAGGAGACCATCAATAGGCATTTTTCAGGACGCAAATGCAGATCAGGAAAAGGAAGAAGGTCATGCCAAGGATATATATTGGACCAGATTAGTATTTTTGGCAAAGCGACCCAAGGAATGAAGATCGGCCCCAGAGGCGTTAGAGGCGTTGGAAGGATGATCGACTAAGCGATATTCGTGGTGGAACTGGCGATCAGACCCCCGGATGCGTTAGTGGCGCAAAAAATAGTTGAACAGACTGGCGGCAGGCACGGATGTCTTTAGTAGCGAGGACTGCTCAAGAGTCCTCCAGTCCCTGGCTAGGGATGTCTAGGTCTGGCCCATGGGATTTAAGCTTTGCAGGCGACGCAGTGGAATGCAGGGATGAGGCTAGACAGAGAAATTGCGTCGGACCAGGTTCATAGCGCGAGCTATAACTATCTGGAACGAGTTGTTCCGTAACAGCCACCGAGTCAATGGGTAACTCTCATTCTCGTCTTTGCGCGGATCTCAGATCAAGATACCTAGCTTGAACCCTTAGTCAAGAGAGTTGTAGATTCAAGTGACTGTGTGGAGGACGAGGACATGTTTGGCGCCACACTTATTACTAGTAAAACCACCGTCAAGAAAAAGTAACCTTGTAAGGCTGGTCAGTTGTGGCATAGCGTGCATTAGGTGCCATCTTCGCGTTGAAACTAAGAAGCACGACCCCGAGTTTCAAGGCCGCCCACAGGTAATTGCTCTCAAAGGGGAATTCAATTCATCGGGGATTTTATTATCGACGGGACAAAGGATAGAGAAGTGGATGATTTTAAAGTCATAGTGCGACGGACCGTCAAGAAACCGTCTGTGTTCTACTGTCAAGTCTTTGTCTTTGCTGAGAGTAGGGCTTCAGCTAATGTAACCTGACACACTCATTTCATCCCTCGACTCTTTCTCACGAGTCGTGCACGACTCATTGTCCCCGTGTTTAGCCGTATTGTTTCTCTGCCCTACCGGGTACCCTGTTTGTGGTGGTTGCAGAAGTTTAGCAACCTATCGGATGTAGCCCTCAGAGACATTTAACTGTGTGGGGTCCATCTTATCATGTATATCCGAGCCCAGATATCCATAGCTTCGTCGTCATCACTCCTGATAAAAAGGGGACTCTCCAAAATGCTGTAGGCATCTGGGTGACTGTATCTTGGTAACTTCCACCGGTGGCACTTTAAGTTGTTTCGATTTCCGCCTCGGGTGGAAGCAAACTTCCAGACTCACTGGTCGTAATCTGCAGCGGTACCGCTGCCTATGAGATCTGCTGTGGCTGGCTATCTTGGCTTGAGCCGTCAAAGCGTGAGTTTCCGCGACGTCTGTGGCCAAGATGGTGGCTGAGACCTAAGTCTCGATTCCAGACGCCATGCCGGGGGCTGCTGACATTCCTGTCTACCCGGTTAGAACGGCGCCACCTTCGGCGAACAAGATGCTCTGTAGTATCCGTGATCGAGTTTACTAGAGAAGGACAAGATGGCGATGTGTGCGAGGCTACGACACCAACGTATTAAATCAGTTTTATATCCAGACAAAGAATGACGTTAAGCGAAGTCGAGAACAAGTTTCAGACATCCATTTCCAGCTCGTTAGCCGTGATCCATACCCCGCACGACCTCATTTAAAGGGGTATCGGGCTGGGGTAAGGTTACCCTGTTGTGGCTGCTTATCTATCACTCGACCCAACACTCAGCCAACACTAAACCAACAAGGGTCATCAATTATTGGTCAGGTGCAGTAATATCAGAGAAACTCTGTTGTTGGTTGTGATTATTGTTGGATGTGTGGCAAACGTGGCTTATATCTACAACGTTGATCTAGTTACCAAGAGTGAGAAAATGGCGTACAATGAGACTTGGCGTACAGCTGTGGCTGTTTGAGCTACTGGGAGTGTTATGTCTGTGACAGCTCAATTTACAAATCTGTCACTATTGCCATCTCTTCCCTTATCTCCGTTCAGCTATCTTTCTTCTCTTCAGGCCTCTTTCAGCCCCGTGCAGGTGGTTCTGGCCAACAGTGTCCAGTACCCTAAAGTAATGTGGCGCCAAAGAGGAATAACGGATTCTCATTAATTCCCATATGTGCAAATTGCCCACACTCTCAGCTTCAAACAGTTATCATGCGATCAAGAAAATATGGATGTGTTGTCTCCCGTCAACGATCAGGCTTTACTATTTCCTTTCTCCTTCTCCTGTAATAAAAGATCGAGAGCCAGAATGAGGAAGTTTTCGAGCTCAATATCGCCATGAGTCGCATACATGGTATTCACATAATCGAGCAGGACGACTCGCAAATCGGGCTTCTCAATGACTCCCATCAAACCATAAGTGAAAACCAGGCTATGGAGCACCGACTAGCCAAATGGCGCATCACTCCTCGTCAATCTGCCGTGATGTGTGTCTTCTTCCTATGTGGTGTTGCTCTAGTTATCTGTCACCCCATGTTCTATAGTTCTCTATCAGGAACGGTCACACAGTCTGCCGAGTCACAGTAATAGGTTAAGCACGTTCAGACGCCATGATATTGAACTATCTGTCATTGATAAGATCTTCACTCTCACTTTGGATTCCTTGTCATTCTTGATCCTTCGAGTCCTTCAAACTGCTCATCTAAGTGTCCTTCTAGCTGCTATAGCATGGCAAGTGTATTCATGACAGCGATACTTTGACAAGCTTATGGTTCTATCACTACTTCTAGGGGTCTTCCTTTAGCGTCTATTGCACCTTCTGCAACACTTTCTGTCGGACTTAGCAATAGTACACCAACAACACAAGTCTTAATGCCAAACTTTAACTGGACTGCCAGGTGGTTGCTTGAACGAAAAACTCATACCACCGTTTGGAATGATTCACAACCTACGTCCATTGTACACTTGTATACAAAGCGCGCTGCGTACAGAGGTACCATACTGGCTTCCTCCGCCCCGGCACCAAACTCAACTTTTCACTATAGCTTTCATGGTCCATCGATATCATTTCGCCACAGCACAGAGAATGAAGCACCGGAATTTGCATTTATTGCTCAGGAATTATATAAGAATCAGGATCTCACTGTTGAGGAACCTAAATGTACTTCACTTGATCCTGCCAC
Organism: Fusarium acaciae-mearnsii; assembly: GCA_017657105.1. Taxonomy (NCBI): domain Eukaryota; kingdom Fungi; phylum Ascomycota; class Sordariomycetes; order Hypocreales; family Nectriaceae; genus Fusarium; species Fusarium acaciae-mearnsii. The sequence goes on from JAGDVL010000001.1 coordinate 3,438,236, forward strand.
TGAGGATGGGCTTCTGATCTATGCTGCCTTTCCGCTGACTCTCGACAAACCTATGTTGGGTGATAAGCGTTGAAATTATAGCGACTCGTGGAAGAGTCTTCCAATCGCCGTGAATAGAACGCAATATCTGTAGGTACATACTTCAGATAAAAGTCTCGTGTGTTCCTCTGTCAATGCCAGTTTGTGGTTCATACTCTTACCTCAACTCGCGGCCGACAGTCGTGCACTCTACCGTACATTTCCAGGAAATTGAACGATCGTAGCTGAGTGGCTAATGCACGCCTCGAGATCTTGCCGTGCCAATCACTTCCGTATATCATCTAGATCTGATGATAAAGGAACATGAGGCTATCACTGATTTGTCTAGGCCTTAGATAATCATCGGATAGTCGATTTACCTTACCTATACCCCGCTGTGGCAACACGCCGTCGTCGTTCAATTTCCTGGAAATGTACGGTACTACGAAGACGAATAGCATTCAAGACCCTGGCCATGTGAAAGCATCGTCCGGCGCATATCATTCCGTTTTTGATGCCTTTCAAACAACACTGACTGGGGCTGTTAGCGTCAAGTATGATGTCCCGCATGAAAAACCCCATCAGGGAGGGAAAGCTCGGTGCTTGCGACTGGCCCGGCAGCCCGCAACGCCTTTACAAACACCAACTGGATAAGACCAGACATCTATAATACTAATACTCTCATTCAGTAGCCCTTCCCACAGGAAAAGCGGCTATGTCGGAACCTGATGTTGGCTCGCGTACTCGGGAATTTGGCAAGCAATATTACTATAAGCTTACTAACTGGCACTAACGTGAGAGTATACCAATACAATGTCATGTCCATATGCTAATTGGTCATTAGATCACACATGTCTTTTAATATCACGGCAGATGTCTAGAGCATGGAGCTACACTATCAATACTCCCCTTGTCGCCTGGCCCTGTCTTGTGCTCTGGGTGCATTCGTCACCCTCCTCAGTTTATTCGTTGGAGTTTGCGCCATGTGTTCGGTGGGGTCGTCGACGATAGCTCATTCTCTAGCTTTGTACGCACTATGCACAATGCCGACTTGAACGACATGGTCATCAATGCAGGGCTGTCTCTGGGAGCTGATACAGACGACGGTACACTTGAGAATGTGCAGCTCCGGTTTGGCCTACTCAATGACACGACTGATAGCCACACAAACGACAAGAATGCGAAGCATGTTACGTTCGGGCTCAAAGACTCGGTGACGCCGCTGAAGAAAGGAGACAATCGTTACTGAGACTCTATGTGGTAGTCTGTTCCGAGGACAAGAGCCGCATTCGCTTAAATGACGCCGAGATGGATGTGCGGCCCATTATCAGTTTAACGTTTTCGGTAATATCTTCAAAAATTCTATTCCTTCTTAGACAAAGTCAAAAGATACTCGCAAGCTTAATCAGTTGGTCTAGTCCTCTAGTCTGACCAACGACTATATTTCTGCACAGTCATTCGACGGGATAAAAGGAAGCAACCCAAGACGAGACGGCCTCGCCTACAGAGTACTCGTATACAATGCATAGGCTTATGCCCAATGCAATTTCGGACGGCGGCCCGCGCCTAGTAACAGTGGGATCAGCACGAACTATTCAGGCACTCACCCAATCGAAACTGCGAGCCAGTGAAACTTTTGCTCGGTTGGAGTGCTGCACCGTAAACTGACCTACGAGAATCATGCTTTTTACGCGGTGGATATCAACTAGACTGTATACGGAAGGTCCTGAAACCATGGAAGGATTCTCGAAGGATTGCCAGGTCCAGGTTTCTTATCCTCCGTTGGTGCCATGCCGCTTTGGGATAGTCGCCCGCAACCGCTTACGACAGCCTATAATGGGCTATAATACTCGGTACAGGGTATCAAAAGAGAAATAATATAGGTAGAGGATTACTATTCAAGCAGGCCTGACATGTTTTTGGACCTCAAGCTGACCATAAATGATTTCGTGCATGCAGATAGAAGGATCTGGGCTGGTCGAAGGATTGTAGTTGCGTTTTTCAAGTCATCAGATAAATGATCGTACGGTTTGCATCATAGGCTGAATACTCTCCGTATACGAGTAAATACCTCGCAATGCGAGTGTTTTGGATTTATATAAGACTCAAGTAGAATAATGCTTGAAGTCTCAGTAACACTGACGCAACTACTTCGCCATGTTCAGAAACACTGTTCTCACTCTTCTCGCCGCTGCCGGGGCCACTCAAAGCCAGGCTGCTTTCACACTGAAGAAGACGTATGATTCCAGCAACTTCCTGGACTCATTCAACTTCCGAGACGTAAGAGGACCTCATAACTGATAGTCTGCCAATGTGTCATTGACTCTATGTAGCGTGCCTATTTTGATAGTATCGACCCTGGCTATGAGGGCGATCCGACTGGTGGCTCCGTCAACTACTTGAGCAGAAGTCAAGCAGTGAGCTCCGGTATCGTCAATACCAATAACGGCAAGATTCTCCTTGGAGTGAACTCTGTCGACAAAGCGGCGCTTCTCACACCTGGGGGATCCAAGCATGGACGTGGAAGCGTTCGTCTTGAGTCCAAGGAGTCTTACAGCTCGGGCATTCTGATCGCTGATATTGAGCATATGCCTGGAGTCGCATGTGGTGTCTGGCCTGCCTAGTGAGATTTTCCTTTGTTGTGAGGATACAAAAAGATTCCTGACGTTTTTAGCTGGTCTTATAACTTTGACGAGGACCCTGTTGGTGAGATTGATATCATTGAGGGTATCAACGCCAATCAGAATGGCAACTATGTCTCTCTGCACACTTGTGGAGCATGCATCTTCAACCGTCCCGGAGGTCTTGAGCCTAGGAACAATTGCAACATTGGCGGCTCCGATACCCGATACTGTTCAGATGGAGTGAACTAGTCAGTACATCGAGAGTCTCTGATATCATGCCAAACTAACCTATATAGTTCTGGATGTGGCAACACCATGCCATCTGGATCTTACGGCAAGAGCTTCAACGCCAACAAGGGTGGCATCTACGCCACATGGTTGACAACAGAGGCTGTCAAGATCTGGTGGTTCCCTCGCAACAGTATCCCCGCCGATATCAAGAACGGCAAGCCAGAGCCCAACACTTGGGGTCAGCCTGCTACGACTCAGTTTGTCAATGCTAATGGCAACTGTGATGTTGGAAAGTACTTCAAGAAGCAGACTATTGTAAGATACCCTTAAAGGTACATTGTGAATCATGCTGACCATTGCAGATTTTCAACACGGCATTCTGCGGAAGCAACATCGACCAAGGAATCTGGAACCAGGAGTGCAGAGCCTCAACTGGTTATGCTACCTGCGACGATTATGTCACCAACCAGCCTGCTGCTTTCAAGGAGGCTTACTGGACCATCAACTCTCTGAAGCTCTACCAGTGATCTGTATGATGTTAGAAGGATAGGTATTGGATCGCTCTCGGACTTGGATACATGATCGTGTTGGCCTAGTTCTGACAAATTACTTTTGGGTAGACTGAGCCAAAGCTACAAAACCTATAGTACATAGTTTCTATTGATATATTGTATAAAATATTCAATATCCAAGACGATTTGCCACGTTTCTGACGACATTTGGAAAATCATGACTCTTTTGAGGATTGGCAGCTACCTAAAGGGTGAAGCGAAAACTTGGGTGGTCATCACCTAAATTGTTCTTCTCGTCATCGGGCAGGTTGTATCTATCATCTCGTTTGCCCTCATCTCTCAGTCTGTTTTCTCTTCGTATGTAGAGTAGAAAGACGAGAGAGCTGAGTACGCAGAGCCAAACAAGACCGAGTCCTAAACCAAACCCTAGAGGATACGTTGGAGCCTGAGATGTGACGAACATGTTGCTATTATATGGTTAGTGACATTGTTTCAGGGAAGCACTGAGTATCCACGAACCTGGCAATAATTCCGCCCACGTTACCTATACCGACCTGCATAGCAGAAGCGACTCCAACCTTGTAATGGCCGGACATGTTGTTGCTCAGCCAGACCAATACAATAGGCTGGGCAATGTAGCCACCGCCAACAATACAGAAGAGAGAGAAATATCTGACGCCGACAGTGACAGACATCATATTGAGTAGGATAACATATCCAATGGTTGAGAAACAGCAGCCTCCTATGATGAAGCCTGAGCGATGCTTCAATTTATCGCTCGCGATTGCAGAGACAAGCGCGCAGACCGTTGCAAAGATGAAAATGGGGATCGACATAATCTGAGCGCGAATTGATGTCCAACCTAGCTGTTTGAGAATGGTTGGGGTGAAGAAGGAACCGGCATAGCTGGTAGTAACGATGCCCATGTACATGAGAACGCTTTGATTGTTAGTAAGATCGCGATGTAAGAAGGGGGTATTGATATTGGCTTACCCAAGATAGATCTTGACATCCGAAAATATTCGCTTGGCCGTCTTCGCATTCCAAGTGTTCATATGCGTATTCTTTCTATCCTCGGCAAGCCGATTAATAAGAAGCGCTCGCTCATCATCAGAGAGGAACTTTGCAGTCTCAGGCCAGTCTGGAATAAACCAATAACTAACAACGGCGATGATAACAGTTGCGATGCCTTCAAGTATGAAAATCCATCTCCAACCGCCGTACCCAGCGACTCCATCCATGTGAGCGATGGCATAAGCTAAAAGACCACTAAAAGCGCCCGCAATGATACTGGCTGAGAAGAAGAGGTTAAAACGCCACTGAAGCTCATGACGGCAGTAATACATGCTGAGAAGATACACACAAGCTGGGAAGAATCCTGCCTCGAGCCCGCCGATAATGACACGACAGACGATCAAGCCGGCAAAGGACTTTGTGAGACCCTGGCAAATGGTGACAATGCCCCATCCTGTCATGATAGCTGAAATGAAGAGTGACGGTCTCATATTCTTGAGAAGAATGTTGCACGGGACTTCGAGTAGGATATAGAGAATAAAGAAGGTAAAAAGAGCAATATTGTAGTCTTGGCCGGTCATGTTGAGATCGGCTTCCAAGCCTTGAATTCGAGCATTGCCAATGTTGATGCTGAGCGTGTTAAAGAATGAAACTCTATGCGAGTTATCTGACATGTCTTACCGATCAATAAAGGCACAGAGAAAAAGCAGAAAGAGAATGGGTACAAGATTTAAGTCGACCTTTTTTATGAGTTTCTTCTCCAGTATGGGATCAATCATATGCTGTTCGGCTTTGGGGTTCTCATCTTGACTGATCCTCACTTCGGTCGCTGCTTCGTCGATTTTATCTGACATTTTAATGTCTTAATGGGATGGAAGATCAGATAAGATTTGGTATTGTTGATGCTGATCTTCTCTGTAAGCAGCATCTCAAAGTAAATGACGAGGGACTGGTTCTAACAATGACAGGGAAGTCCATGGTTTAAATCTAGTTTGTATTCCATCTCGTTAATTCCTTGCTATGGAAGTAATCCGGAAATCGGAATCGGGAATGCGACGGATGTCACTTACCCCGCGATTTCATGTGAGGCTATCACAAATCTCTGGGGAAGTACGGGATAGTTCGTTGGTAGTTGTGCGGGGTTGATCCATGTCAAGTTGAGCGCGGAATCAAAGTTGACCTTTATGAGGGTATAATTGGTTGGATCTGATGTATCGAGTCATACCCTTGGAAAAGCAAACAAGCTTATCCAGATTCTGATGCAAGACCCTTCGGATTTGATTCCGAGTTAGTGACCAACACTCGGAAAGGGATATCTGCCATGGGTGCAAGTGTTCCTGGTAAGCGTCCAATTACCGTCTTATTTCTGCATGATTTGATGGATGGATCCTCCAACATTGATGAACCCAGTAAATACAGACGGTTGAGTCGTAGGGTTGATGTACACTGCCCAGCCATCACTCAGTTGTGATACCAAAGTCCCTGAACTGTACAGCAAACGACCCGCCGTTTTCTGTCCCATCTCCCCTGGGCATACAAGCAGCAACACCAACCCACACATCCCGCTGTGGCTTCATATCAAATACCCACGTCAACTTCCTCAACGGTGTCCTGTTTCCATCAGACCCAACGACGTACATCCAGAGAGATCCATTTTTCTTTTCCATCTCAAATGTCGCAGTATTCTCGCCCAGTCTAGTCAAACTCCAGTCAGAATATGGTTTGCCCACCGCTACAGAAGCAAACAGTTGGTCATCAACTAGCTCAATGCCAGCTTTGATCCATGTGCTGGGTGATTCGTGAAGGCGCGACGACTGTCCATCGGCATCGACAGTCGGATCAGACTCGGGCATAAATAAGATAAGGCCGCCCTGGGAGTACGGTGCCTGGAAGTTGGCGGATATCGTGACCTGGGCTCTCTTGAACGAATCTAGAGAAAGAGGAGTTGCATAAATGGGGCCGTTGAAGTCGTCTCTTCCTCCAGCAGAAGAAGGGGTCCGCCAGATATCGGGTCCTGCGACGGCTTTGAGTTCAAAAGGCTCCGCTGATGGATCATGTGGTAAGCGAGGCTGCTCGGAAGTACCCGAGAATAAGGTGAAGTTCATATTTGTGGAAATATGAGTCTTGGAGAATGATGAGATGGAATAAAACTTGAAGTTGTTGATGTTTTACTCTGTTTCTCACATTGATGCGGGGAGATTTTATATGGCAGCTGTTAACCAGACGATGGATCTCGCAGTGGAGTCACTCCCAATTAGAGGCCATGTTATGACGGATGATTCATGATCAGGACTCGTCAGTGGAGTTTACAAGAAAGGATTTGTTGGGCCACTGGCTGAATCTGGTAGTAGTTGACACTTGTGAGGCGCATTGCTGACAAGACTGCCTAATCTGGAATCGTGGCAATAAGCGATCCTGAAAGGCGGAAGACACCACCACCATTGTGTAAAACCCCATGAGCAAACTTGACAGCTCGAAAGGGCGTTGAAATGAGAGAACACGTCAACATCTCCATATACAGTATGGGGCTCAACATTGTACTCACTCAACGAAGATGTTCACCTTAGTATCGTAAGATGGAGACAACCGTCACCGTCGAGATCAACAACTGTATCAGCGCTTAAACAATAAGGGGTTGACGCTCGGCAAAGTTGATGAGAACTGTTGCTATCTACACGAAGCGAGATTCAGATGGCTATCGAATAATCGCCTCATACCTATTCCATGTCTCACGACTTCGCCTGTAAAGTTGATCTTCACCAAAGTCTTGGCTCATTTAGCATCGGCAGATTTCTCCGAACTCTCAATTGTGGTCCATTATTTGGAATGTTCGTGTGTCTTCGACAGTGGACGTGATGGCTGGCAGAAGGTTGCAAGAGGAAAAAGTGTATGTACGGCTCAACAGAATCTTGGTTATTACGCACATCATAAGGTTCATTCCTGCCGTATGAGTCTAGACAGCTACTATGTCATGTGCGTGTTAAGACAGCTAAGTTTTGATGACAGGAACCTTGTTGGATAATACACGATGTATTTGACCTGCGCCAGATTAACCTTGTTGTTATTTAAATTACTTAGGCTTTTAGATAAGATTGAGGAAATGAAACATAAATATGATTCTTCTGCAACCAACTGTTGTACTCGAACTTGTTTTTACTATATCCAAAACATCTCATCAATCTCATTCATCATGTCTTCAAACACAACCACGTCCCTTCTTCTTCCAGAGTACCGCGGCCACTTTGTCGCCGAAGTCGTTGGCGCTGATCCCACGGCCACCACTTTCGTCCTTGACTGTGACTGGGACAAGTACCCGTGGGACGGCGATGATGATTGCCACGTTACCAAACGAACCTTTGTCGTCGGGCCATGGGCTGACAAGACGCCTAAACCTGGAGCTCCTACAAAAGGCATCTACAAGGAGATCTATGTAGAGAAAGCGCTTGGAGAGGAAGTAGACGATTGCTCTTTCTCTGCCGAGTGCCAAATGAGTAAAGCATGGGCCGAGGTGTGTACCACAGTCAATATTGGCGGAAACGCCCGCTATGGTCCTATAGCAACGTTTCCGCGTGCCACTGGCATGGTGTTGGACGAGTTCTACGATGCTTATGGTTACGGAGCATTCGACTGGATTCCTGTGACGGTCACAGCTGGCCAGGAGTATCTTTCGGCTGCCAAGACTACTGTCGCTGCTTCTACTGAGGCATACCCTACAAGAGATGCTCAACCTGCGAAAGAGACGATAACAGGAGACGAATCTATTAAGAAAGATGTTATTACTCTGGAAGGCAAAGCCTCACCTACAGAGATTACTGCCAGTGGTGCTTGCGCAAAACGTGTTTTGAGTCTTTGGGGTCTAGTTGGATTGGTTGCGGCTGTAGGTTTCTTATAGATGATCAACTGGGTTTCCATTTCTGGAATATCAGGCTTAGAATAAAAAAACATTCGTTATAACCTGCATTCTTATAATCTTATTGATGAGCCTTTGGTATAAATTTGCGAGCTTATTGGGCTTCTGTCACCCATGCCATTCAAGCACCGATAAGAAACAGTAAACAAATAAATACCATTTTTTGCAGCAGTTCGATTGTGAACCTGATTGCTTCAGTTACCAGCAACTCTGGACAATCTCCTGAACGAGTTGGAACAAAACCAGGATTCCTGTCAATCGTGAAAAGGTACCGTAGCACTAACAGACTATGACTTATGACTCGTGATGGATTGATAAGGGTCATGTACCGCTGTCATAGGCCGAGTTGCTTGAGAAGAGACATGTTTCAAAGAGATGGAAAGCAGAACAATGCACAACAATGTCCCATGAAAAGGGTTAAGAGCTATTAGCTATCAATTTATCAATATGATTTGGAATGAATTGCTTATTCCTTTAGCCTGGTTGCATCTCGCTGCCATGGAGCTATAGTTTGATGCCTTAGGCCAAACCCGAGGTCAAGCTACTAGCCAATCATATCTATCATGTGGTCTCCACTCTGCATCACCTGACATTCTGCCTTCCTCCATCTCAACCTTGCCGATTCAATTGTGCCTCTGTGACCTAACGACGCCATCGCCAACTATCATCACAACGTCGCAATATAGCACAACGCGCCCGAGATCCTGTGAATCGTTGCTGCAGTCCGTGTAAAACGCCGACTTGTACCCCTCGAACGAGCGACTGCGCAACTCCGCGTCTGCGCCAGTCTGCCCCTTCGTTGGAACAACCGGGGACTGTGGAAGGGTCCTGGTTCAGTCCTGCCAGCTATGCTCTGGAGGACTGACGCTTGGTCTGCCAGCTATGCTCTGGAGACTAACGGGTCGCCTGTCGACGAAGCTGGTTCTCTGGTCTGTTTCGCGCTGTATTGTTTCCGAGTGAACTGGTAAGTCTGGACTTTGTCTAACTAACCACCTCCCCTTTATATATACATATAGATATGTCCAACATAAACATCAATAAATCGACACCTGCTGTCATCGAATGGCCATCCGGCGACACGACCCATTTATTAGTCGAGCCCGACCCCAAGTACGCCAGCATAACATTCACGACGCGCTTCGATGCGAACACCTCATTCTTCGAACTGAGCATACCGATCAAGATCAAGCATACCAAAATAAAGGATGACAAGGAAGGGGACAACAGCGTGTCAGCACTCTTGCTGCGTATTTGCTCTTCTACCGTCGATACCTTATCCTTCGCTTCTAGCACAAAAGCTCCCAACGCCGTACAAAAGAAGCTCGCATCTCGCACGACGCGTCTCGACTTCCAACTCGATCGAACTGTTGATGCGCTTGTTCCCAAAAATGCTCATGAGCCTCTTATACCAGCTCGTGGGCAATCAGGGCTAGTTCTTGATGCTATCCGCCAGATCTCAAATACAACTACCTTATCTGTCTACATTCAAGACACCATTTTGTCCGATACCCAGTTGCAATCAATCAGTGATGCGTGTGGCCAAGTTTGTTCCAAGCCAGTTTGTAGAGATGATCACCGTTTCTCCAGTCTTTACGGCGGTAATGGCGCCAAGTTCATTCGTCTCTCGGCTGAGACTGGACAACTCCCTCCATCATATAATAAAATCGGGTCACCACCGCCGAGCGCTCCCATCAATCCGTTAAAGAGACGGCGCCAAGATTCCGAGGCTGAGCGCAGTGATGCCGCGACCGAATTACAAGCTCTGCTCGGAAAGATGGAGGCGCGAATGCTAGCAAAGATGGAGGAGCGGCTGAAGGGGCTGGATCACGAGAAACACAACTCGAGAGAAAGCTTGATCAAGCGCATCGAAGTACTAGAGAACGAGAACCGACGCTTGAAAGAAAGCATGGAAGAACGCGTCAAAGGCCTGGAAAGCGAGAACCAGCATCTTCGAGAAGGCATCGACAAGCTGCGCGCACTCCTTGAGAATCAGAGCGACGACATTGACCGCGTCGGAGAGCAGACCTCGGAGAACACCGCCGAGTTGGTAACCATCGACGATGAATTGACGCATGTAAGGCACGATGTCGACGAGTTGGTGGTCAAAACCGACTCTCTCGAAAGAGGCGACTTGGTGGAGATGGTCAAGAGTGATGTTCTCGAATACATAAGGATACGTCTCTGGGGGAACGATTGAAGCGCATGCCATCGACTTACAATCCTACTATTACCGTCTCGCGTCCAAGTAATTTGGCCTTCGTCAACCTAGCTCACGATCTCAAACGATTGTCAGCGTTACTCATGTCCAACCCCCGTCCCTTGCCAAAACACACGGCCAGCCAGCCTACTCCGTTCATATGCACTATGAATTCTCCCATCGTCGTCGTCCCATTCTTTCCTCGGTATAATGGCGCTGTGTGTTGTTTTTGTATTGTTCAACGCCGGGACATTCTTCACAGAGGACGAATAGCACCTGGCTATTCAACTGGTTGCAGAACAGGGACTGAAGTGGAAATGCTGTACTATCCACCCTCCAGCTCCGACCTTATTGCCGATAGTCAGCTATCTAGGCGCCTTTTATCCTCTGTATGAACCTCCCGACGTGGAACAATACAACAGCAATACCCTCCTCCAGCACGCCGGGTCGAATACGATGGCCATGTAGGACAAGCTACATGTTGTTCAGTCTGCTAGAGCTCACATTGGCGAAGATTACTGTGGTCCTAGCCTCACCCACGCGTTTCTACCCTCTAGGGTGCCGCTGTCACCTCCATCGACTCTATCCACCTACTCGTTGTGTCCACATTTGCGGGTGATCGACTGTCTGGTCAATAAGGTTCGAATGGCCCGCCATTTTAAGGCTGCGTTGCCTGTCGGATGCTAGCTGCAGCTCTGTTAGCCTCCGGAGCTAGGTTGTCACAACGCAAACAAGTCACAGTAAGACATCTCGATATTCTCTGTCCGAATTGCCAGCAACTGTACCAGCCTACAAAACACCTCTACCAACGCCGAGCCCGCTGCGTTCTTGATCAATGAAGGCGCCGGGACCGCATCACCCTACACAATGTGGCGCCGGGAGCATACGGCCTGCAGCATGTCTTCATACAAAGATGGGCTGAGCATCGTCGCTCTTTGGATAACAAAGTATGCCTCGTATGAGGGTAGAAGTCATCGACCGAGACCACTTGGGAGATGCCCAAATCATGAGTGCACACGCGCCAATCATTTGAGAGTTGAAAAGGCCACTGCCACACGGTGTCTATTGCTCCTGTCGAAGTTTTACGAGATATGTTCCTCGACAACACAGGGAACATGGGTAATGCAATCTCTTCCCTCATGTCCTAGCCACAGTGCATGCATGTTACCAGTCTCGATATTGTAAATAGAGATTATCCACTAGATCAATATACACTGGAACAACATGCTTCTGAGTGGATCTTTCGTCAAATGACGTGCCTATTTCACTGGAATATGAAAGACAAGATTATACTTATACTTAAAGAAGCAAATTAAAGCTATGATGTGTAACTTCGCTGACTGCTTACGTATATACAATACGTCTCAAGTGTCACAACTATATATGTTTGACTCTGCAAAACTTAAATAAGAATAGTATGTACTTAAAAACATTGACGCTAGCTAGCACTTCCAGTCATGATACAAGCACAATACAGATTACTTCCGTCTAACGGGTTTGGGGTATACTATCCGATGGTAACTCCGCTGGTGACATAGCCTCGTGACTATCAAGCTCCCATGGGTGCTGTTGCTGCTGCATCTGAGGTTCCTTAGGATCTTGTGCAGCTGAGGCGGCACTTGCCTGCTTAGCTCTCCTCGCTCGAAGTACAAACCATCCCAACGCAGCAAGTCCAATAAGAGCTGCAACTCCAACGCCAGCCCCAATTCCTGCCTTGGCTCCTGTGCTCAATCCCGTATTACTCGATGAGGGGTCACTCGAAGAAGTATTAGTCGAATACGTAATCGTTTCAGTTCCGCTATCGGTTACAGAAGTCGTGGTTCCAGCTGTGGTCGGTGCAAAATCGGAGGAATGCCATCGGATAGGGAGACCAATGGCATTTGCTGCAGCTCCACTAACAGTAGTCCTTTTCCAATCTCCTCCAACTACTGATTCAGAAACTATCGCCTCGACTGTGCTTGGGAGTACAATGGTGCAGAGATCAGTGCTGTACCAAGGCCAACCTGTCTCTGTTTGACAACTAAATGAACTAAACCACTGTCAGCATGACCCCTCACCAGGCATTGCCTTCATACCTTGGACAACATGTCGCTCTCGTCTCGCCGCCAACTATCGAACTACACGCAACTTCAAATCCGCTGGGACATACACCAGGGGAGTAGTAAAAGGTCGAACCTAGTTCCAAGCTGCTTGGGAAACAGTCAGAGTTACTCCCCGAGGGACCCAACTGCATGTAGGTGCACGCGCTGGGCGCACCGGTGCCGCCATCTAGACATGTAAGTTCATCGCCTATATATCTATACTTGTAATACTGAAATCATGACTTGGCGGGTGTAAAGGTTGTTGTGAGATCTGGCGCCTGGGTTGTCATGGCTGCAATATTCACGGACACGGACAAATGGATGATCAGTTCGTGTGGAGATGACAAGAGGAAGAAGTAATTCGTCGAGGAGGAATTCGCGACGAGAAATGAAATGACATTTGATCCTGTCAGCGCAAGAGGCACAGTTGGACAGGGGTGATTATTAGGTAAGATGCAAGCCATGAGACAGCAGCCAACATCCAACGGTCACTCCACAGTCTTACACAGCCTTGACTACCAAGCACAAAGAGGTAATACTAGCGGTAGTGTTCTCAGTGATATCCACAAGATCAACATACAGGGATTGCACAAGGAAAACGTGTGGTTGGCCTCTAGGGTAACAACCAACATATGTCTCTACCAGTACTTGCTGCAATGAGAGTCAATAAAAGTTGGACTTAGCTTTTAACTAATCGGGTAGATCATGAACAACCTTAATGTGGTCAACATGTATATTTTACATAACAGGTGTGTGGTGGTACAGGTACATGCCAGATTACCGTTTTTGCATCAACTATCAAGTGCTAACCATTTTCATCTGTCACTAGAACTCAAGAATGTCTGCTGGTTTGCTAATACGCGTCACTTCAACACGAGACTCTACCCTAGTTTCCCTTCTATTCATACTGATGAGGCTGTCGGTCACTCAGTTTCCAAAAGACATGATCTTTTCGTATATCCAGCGTGTTTCTACTTGTAACCTTACCGAATATCTACTCCTGATTCATTGCTGACATCCCTAGACAGGGATATAAGTGAGCTCGGAAAAGACCCACCTCGCGAATGCCCCAGTCGAGACGGAGCCAAGAGGCCGAAAGGATCAATAGACAATCTCCTAAATATGCTACTTGTGGATTCGGCTCGACTACCTTAATTATGATAGCCACAACATCTCCATGGAACTCGATCTTGATAGGCTCCCCAATGTCAACTCCACAGCCTTACATAGCCTTGTCTGCCAGAGACAAACTGATGATCCTAACAACAATGTCCTTGGCAAAGAATTCTTTTCAATGCACGACGGTATTCCATGTTGCAATATACAGTATCAATTGGAATCCTACCATGGAACTCATCTCGGCAAACGATTTGGAATACTTACAGTCGGTCAGACTCAATATGATGCCAAGATAGTTGAGCCATGCGATGAGTATATATAGGCTATCCTGCTCCGTAGAAAGAGTAAAGAAACAAGTCTTCACCATTCACAACATCGACAAAGACAAGATACTTCTGATATCACTTGAACACCATGAAGACTACCACTGCTCTTTTGGCACTCGCTGTCGTCGCAGAAGGCTCTCCTCTATTCACCAAGCGTGATGACGATGATGTCTTCTCAGACAAGGGAAAGATGTGCAAGGGCTGGAACTTGAGAACTGCTGAGGGTGTCGATGAGCTTTGGAAAAAGACTGAAGCTGGTATCGATCTTGAGCTGTTCATCAACGGTCATCCTGGTACTTATCCCCTTCTCAAGAAACTGGTTCGAAATACTAACAATATCATGCAGAGCACCAAAACAACTGGCTCAAGAATCTCGAAGACCGAGTCATGGGCGGCACCGACGGCAAGTCAGGTGCAAGCGGTTGTGGTCTCATTGGAACTTCTTGCAACCCCATGGGCGGCATCGGCTGCGAAGCACAATTCGAGAAATACGGCACAACATTCATCAACAAGAACTCGTACTGGATCTTCCAGTCTGTCAAGGGCATGCACGGCAAATTCGCTGAGCTGCATCGTCAGCTGACCACCGAGACTCTTATCAACGGCCTCAAGATTCCCAAAATGATAGAGGATTTTGGAGGAGATGAGAAGAGCCCTGCTCAGATGAAGGGCTGGATTTCTGCCGCCGCGAGTATGGGAAATGCTCTTGGAGGTCTGATTCCTGGAGTGGTATGTTTGGTATCTCAACGTTTATCATCTATAACTAATCATGAATATTGCAGGGCTCTGGTATCTCTGCTGGTCTGGGTCTCATATCTGGTCTGATGTCTGGCCTGGCATTGGAAGATGAAAAGGACGACGGAGCTGCAACAATCTCCGCTGGTCTTGCCAACATCTTCAAATCGGCTTCGATCAAGCTCGAGGACACACTCCGAATCGCCACTGGAGGCGGCAGAAACGAAGCCGAGTACAATTCTCTTCCTGCTCCCAAATGGGACACCTACCAAACCAAGATCGCCAAGCTGTTCAACGGCGGCTGGTTCCTACTCGATGACGACGTCGAGACTGTCCGCGTCACGCTGGGCTCAATTACGAACAACATTCAGAAGAAGGTTGCCAATGACGTTATGAAGGCCTCCAAGCTGCACCTCGTTGCCGATAAGCTTGGCGGCAAGGATTCGCGGGAGAAGTGCGGTTACTCTACCGGCCGACAATGGCTACCTCTTCGTGATGGTGAGGAGTACTGCTGGTACATTATGAAAAACGACCCCAACCACACTCGACAGGGCCAGTGGCATGAGGTTGGGGCAGATGTCTATGAGAAGATGGCCTCGTATGGTCTTGGTGACCGCGAGATGTACTACAAGTCTCTTATCGACTGCGCCCTCAACAAGGGAGACAAGGATGATGTCGACACCAGCAATCTTGTCCAAGGAGAGATCCCTCGCTGCTTCTTCAACTTGCCCGCTGTGTTTGTGGAACATGACAGCTCACATGGCTGCGGAAGCCCTTTTGATAGTCACAACTGTGACTACCGCAAAGGAACCCCTCTGAAGTGATGCGTATGTGATATCACTGACCGCTAATCTTCTATTGTATATCTTTTCTACCTTTATATATCTTTGTATTAGTAGCAGTATCAATTAGAACTCGAATCCTATTTGTTAACCTTACAAATCGCAGTTCTGGACCCCTTTTCTTTACTTGGTAGCGTTGCATTTAATTGTGAGGAAACCAGGTTGAAATCTCTGATCCTCGAAGAATCGAGCATGATGCAAAAGCAATGTTAGCATGGTGTATACTACGGGCCCGAGGAGAAGCCCGTTTTCTTGGACTGCGGCAGGTATTTATGATTCTGGAAGAGCTCGGATGTGCTGCTCCGTTTTGACCTATAACTTGCATCTCGTATGTGTTTCAAATGACCAATCGTGCGTCTGTTTGAGTTTACATGTGATAATCACGGCAGTTCTGTATCGTGGAGTGGTGCACCAGGGTCAGGAGGCATGCAAATAAACATTCTCGGAAACAGAAGAGTGCTCCGCTAGATAAATGATTGGTAATATTACTATTACGGTATCAGGTTTCGGGTTGGACTGGGTGGCCCTGCAATACCCATGGCATAAGGCCCGTATTGGACTACAGAGTAGCAGGCTGATAGAGACAGGTCCACATGCTACGACATAGTATGTAGGGCCGTCCAATTTGGGAGCCGGTCTGGATTCTGGAAGCAGGGAACCCTGGCAATGCCCAGCATAGAAACATCCCCAAGCGCTAAACCACGCCTTGACACATCGGTCACGTTGTGAAATCTTATTCATTGTGCAGCCTTTTGGCCTTGCTGAACTTGATATTGGTCGTCTTTTGTTGAATTATCATGTATACACTTCTATGGTTGCTACTGTCTTGGAATTACTCACTAAAAGTGTTAAGCGCCCCCAGGCCATCATCGCGCACCCATCACACATGGTATCAGTTCATGATGATGTCAATCGCGAGGATCGATACCTGATGGATACTATTGCATTGTTGAGGAGACTCAGCATGCAACTGCAACACAAATGTATCCACTTTAACGGTTGAATTTTGCCTGCATACGAGATAGACTTTGACCCCAATTCCGATATAATTGGGTATCTATCGCATGACATGATACGCGAGTCCTGCATGATATACCCACTCACGGGGTCTTGTTCGGACCCGAGTAGTAGTAGGGATGGAGAGATGTAAAGAGAGAGTTCTTGGATTACCTGTATATAATAACTATTGAAAGATGTCCAAGATCCGGATCAGAAAGTTGTGGTTCATCACTAAAATCCACATACACAATTGTAACAACCCTTTATTGGACAGAAACCATGTCTGTCCTCTCCATCCTCCTGGATGGTGAAGTCATACACCCAATGGTGTTACTGCCACTCGCAGCTGTAGCCATGGTAAGCCTTTTGTCCTGGTAGCAAGTTTCTGTATCATCTGTATGCCGACTAACAATTTCAAGCTCGTCGTATATACACTCTTTTGGGCTATTTACAACCTTTCCTTCCATCCTCTTAGCAAGTTCCCTGGTCCCAGACTCTGGGCCATCTCAACCATTCCCTACATTCGAAACTTTGCAGCTGGTGAATGCCACTTCACGATACTTGAGATGCACAAGAAGTACGGCCCTATTGTGAGAATCGGTCCAAATGACCTTTCTCTCAATCACCCAGACGGAATGAAGGCCCTTCGTGGCCATCGCAAGTCCGGAACTGGGGAGAACAGCAAGGAACCGATTAGCACAGCACCCAGTGCTGACAATATCATCGGCGCAAATCGAGAAAATCACCAGCGTTACCGTCGTTCTCTTGCCCACGGCTTCTCCCAGCAATCCATGATGGCCCAACAACCCATCATCCGAGTATACGTTGACAAGTTAATGAAGGGACTGCATACAGTATCCGACAATGGCACAAAACCTGTTGATATTGCGGCCTGGTACAACTTCACCACCTTTGATATTATTGGCGATCTAGCCTTTGGTGAGCCTTTTGGATGCCTTGACACCGGGAAGCTTCATCCTTGGATTACCCTCATGTTCTCAGGTATCAAGGAGTTGGCCTTCACCACCTCTATGGCTCGCACACCTTGGCTTAACAACCTGTGGAAGCTCGTCACTCCGAAGCAATCAATGAACCAATGGGCAACGCACATGGAAACGGCGAGGGAAAAGGTACGCAAGAGAATTGCGTCCGAAAAGAAACGCCCTGATTTTATCGATGCCATGTTGGAAAGAACAGGAGCAGCTGGAAATGTAAGTGAGCCAAATTAATGTCTGGCTTGGTCATGATGCTGATTCTTCTCAAACGATAGGAAATGACCTTTGAAGAACTAGCCTCCAACGCACAAGTTCTCATTCTTGCTGGTTCCGAAACCACTGCGACGGTACTCACAGCAACAACCTACTTCCTGGCCAGCAACCCAGAGATTCTGAAGAAAGTCGTCAACGAAGTGAGGTCAGGATTCGACTCCGAAAACGAGATTAATATGCAAAGCGTAAATAAATTGACCTACATGTTGGCTTGCCTGAACGAGGGTATGCGTATATTCCCACCTGTCATCAACGGAACATTGCGCCAGATTCGTCCCGAAGGAGATGACATTATCGGTCACTATATTCCCGGTGGAGTATGTAATATCTCGAAACCCCATCAGTGACCTCTATTAACATTCTCTCAGGCTACAGTAGATGTCTGGCAATGGGCTGTTCATAACAACCCAGATCATTTTGCACTTGCTGACCAGTATGTCCCTGAGCGCTGGCTGGACAACAATGACCCGCGCTTCGCAAATGATGCAAAGCAGGCACTGAACCCATTCTCACTGGGCCCTAGAGACTGCATTGGCAAGAAGTAAGATATCCATCCCTCTCCCTCCTACCAAGATGACCATGACTGACTTCTCTCTAGTCTGGCATATGCCGAAATGCGCATGATTCTTGCCCGTGTTCTCTGGAACTTTGATATTAGTCTGCATCCCGACACTCCAGGATGGGAGAAGAGAGCCAGATCTTACATACTTTGGGAGAGAGGAGCCATGCATGTGATGCTCACTCCCCGAAAGACCGAGTAAAGACACAAAGGCTGCTGATTTAATTCAATTATACACTGACATCATCAATAATTTCTTTTGTTTAATGGAGGACCAATGCTTGTTTGAATTTGTGAAGAGGGATGGGACGCACAAAATGTATCAACATCAAATCATCAATATATAACCTTTGATATATCGCAACTGAAGTTCTATACAGCCCCCTCGGCTTCTCATCATGTGATATTATGTTTTTCTCCCTCAATAAATGCACGTGATAAAATCAGGCTGCCATCTTGGTACATAGAGAGCCCTCATGTCAGGCTTACTGTCTTGCCACTTGGAATCCTTCACTCCTACCCCGCCATTACGTCTATCATCACAGCTTCCACCGTTCAGACAGAGATAGAGTGTTCCCTGGCTATCAAACTGATATTTGTGCTTGAACTTGTGCTGTCAAGTCTCTCATCCAGAATGGACTTTCTCAGACGGCTTATTCAGCCGCAACAGAACCTCGACGACCCTATAACTCATGTTGAGCGATTGAATCTCCTCGCGGAGAAATCATTTTCTAGATATCTCTCATATCAATCCTTGGCTGATCTCGACAGAAGTATCAACTATTATCGACAAGCTATCGAACGCATACCCAGCTCGTATCCATCTGAACACGCTGGGCTGTTGAACAACTTAGCATCGCGCTTGCTGGATAGATATGATCGAACAACAAAGATAGCAGACTTGGATGAAGCTTGTGAGAAGCTGCGACAGGCCATAGAGCTGGCACCTCCTACCTATCCTCAGCGCGGGGCTCTTTTAAGCAACTTGGGAATCCAGCTTGCTCAAAAATACACCCAAACTGGTCAGATACAGTGCCTAGAAGAGGCTGTTCAAGTTTCACGAGAAGCAGTCACGTGTACTCCTGAATCAGACCCTGACCGTCCTGCATTTCTCTCCAACCTTGGGCATCGGCTTGGGCAATATTACTCTGCTATTGGTAAAAGAGAATACTTGGATGAAGCGATCAGGATTTTCCGAACGGCCAACGTTGCCGCACCTCAGGGTCATACCCACCGGCTGTCGATACTGGTTAGCCTTGCATTACAGCTTGGAGAGAGATACTCATCGGAAGGAAATCTCGATGATCTCGATGAGGCAATCATTTTTGCAGAACAAGTTTTGGATGAAACTGATGAGACGAATCCCAAGAGAGGTGATAGGATGGGTACCCTTGCAGATCTACTCTATTACAGATTCAACCGGACCGGAGGAATATTTGACTTGGACAAAGCCATCCAGATGAGAAAGCAAATCGTTCGTTCTACTCCAAAATCACAAAATGGAAGACCTGGATACCTCAATAATCTCGCCAACCTTCTTCTCGCAAGAAACTCTCGATCAAGAGCACTATCAGACTTGGTAGAAGCCATCGATCTCATCAAACAGGGCATTAAAGATACTCCTCAGGGCAATGTTTATAGGGGAGCAATGCTGGCTACACTTGCAGCAATACTCGGCACCAAAGCTGTCCAGACAAGCAACGACAAAGATCTGGACGAAGCCATAGATTTCGCGTACCAGGTTGTTCAAATTGTTCCACTTGCTCATCCTGAGCGAGTTAAATATCTGCACAACTTGGCGAAACTCTTGAGGATGAGGTACTCTCAGTCAATAACGGCAAAAGACCTCAAAGAAGCCATCAAAATCGCTCAAGAGGCTGTTGACACAGCTCCGTCTGACTTTCCTGACCGATCTTCGCTGTTGAGTAACCTCGGCACCCACTTAGCAGAGAGCTACTCCCAGACCAAGAGCCCGACAGATTTGGAAAAGGCAAAGGAATCCTTTATTTCTGCAATCTACCACAATGCGTCTCCCATACAGAGTCGGGTCACCGCTGGCCGTTACTTCTTGCTATTGCCAGATATACTCGAGAACTTGGATCAAGCTTACACTGTTGCCAAATTTACCGTCGAGTTGATTCCCCTGTTGAACTCACGTTCCATCCAGAACATCGACAGGCAGACTCTGCTTATGCAAGCCGTAGCCATTGCTTCTGATGCTGTGGCTCTAGCTTTGTTACATGAGCGAAACACAATTGATGCCGTGCAGCTGCTGGAAACTGGGCGCAACATCATTGCCAGTTCGTTGCAAGATCTGCGAACTGACTTGTCCGTTCTTCAAAAAGAGCACCCAGATAAAGCCAACGGATTTGTTCAGCTCCGTGAACAACTTGATGTACCTGTTACCAAGAATAGCGCTACGGGGAATAATAACCTTGGGCAACCTTCACGCGAAGTAGACCGACGGCACGATTCCGAAGAGAAACTAAAAATCCTTCTTGAGGATATTCGAGCTCAGTCTGGATTCGAAAATTTCCTACTTGCCCCATCAGCTACAGATTTGTTGGCAGCAGCAGTGGATGGACCAATTGTGATCATAAACGTCAGCCAATTCGGTTGTCACGCCTTGATCATCGAACAGTCAGGCGCACATACCGTGCCCTTGCCTTCCCTCTCCTGGGACAAAATCCATCGTCGTGACCGTGGCTCCCTGGAGACCCTAGAGTGGCTCTGGAATGTCATTGTCTCCCCTATCCTCAACGCCATGAATGTTACTCAGAACCCTGCAGATCATGACTTACCTCATATATGGTGGATCCCGACAGGACGCCTTGTGGGATTTCCACTCCATGCTGCTGGATACCATTTGGATGAAGGGTCAAAGACGGCTCTTGATAGAGTGGTCTCATCTTACACACCTTCTGTGAAGACACTCATCCACAGTCGCCGACAGCAGGGTCCAAAGCTCCAGGAGCACGTCAAACGAAACTTTGTTCTGGTTGCAATGGAGAGTACACCTGAGCAGGGCCATCTCGACTACGCGGCAGAAGAGATACGTTCTATCCGCGATGTCACAAAGAGCTCGACAATGTTACTTGCTAAAGAGCCGCCTACGTTCAAGAACGATGTTTTATTGGCTTTGAGATCTTGTTCCATTTTCCATTTCGCAGGCCACGGTGGGACTGATTCGCTAAACCCACTGGAAAGTCGTCTCTTGCTATCCGACTGGAAGGCTGATCCCTTGTCGGTTGAGAACATCCTAGACACTAACCTCGGCCGCGAGATGCCTTTTCTCGCCTATCTTTCTGCTTGCGGTACAAGCAGAATTCGGACCGCAGGGTTCGTTGATGAGGCCATCCATATGACGAGTGCGTTCCAGCTAGCAGGGTTTCAACATGTCATTGGGACGCTCTGGGATGTCAGTGATCGAACGTGCGTTGACATGGCCAAACTTACGTATGAGGGTCTGCTGAAGGGGAATATGACCGATGAGTCTGTCAGCAGAAGTCTTCACGACGCTACACGCGAGATGCGGAGACAATGGCTTAAGGTTGAGATGGGACAAGATGGTGACACAGGGGTGCGGGACATTGTGCCGATGGAGGACGAGTCTGAGATAAGGCCCTTGTGGGCGCCTTACGTGCATTATGGTATATGATGGACCTTTACTTGGATGAGGAGTCATATTAACACGGTCGCTCTCTCACGACGTTATGAAATAGTTGAAGTAATACTTTTCTCAGCGTATACGGCATTAATGAATAAATTTGCCATTTTAGTACTAACAGAATTATTCCTTCGACTGATATGAATCAAAATTAGATAATAAATAAAATAGGTCGTTCAAGTGTTCGCCATCGATGCTTCATTCTGGGCAATGTCCGCATCAAGCAACCAGCGCGGTGGCCATTCCGGCTAAAGCCATAATAGCCAATGCACGAACTAGAGGCCGAGATCCAGCAGAAGCTGATTCAGATGGAACAGGCGAACCAGTTGTTTCCGTGGCGGCTGCTGCACTATTCGAGATATCCATATCAGTTGTGCTGCTGGGATCGTCTTTTGCGCTGTCAAGGCTAGTAGTATCGGTGGCAGTTGACGTCTCAGCAGTTGAAGTAGGTTCAGCAGTAGAAGTGATCTTGCTAGCTGGGGTTGCCTCCGATACAGATGAGAACTTCTCGAAACCGCCTGTAAGAGTGACAGCGTGGTAAGAAAGAGTAAATTCTGCCCCCGTCTCCCCCTTGGTCCTTGTTGTCGTATACTCGGTCGAATCACCCCACCCAGATTGCTTCGAGACTGTACATTTCTCGATTACCGAGCGACTCATTTCGCACACGCTGGAGTAAATGGTTCCGTTGACAGTACCGTGTACATCGTATACACCCGTCTCGGCGGCGCCTTTCGGTAACGTTTCGCTGGCCCAGGGCCCGAGTTCGACGAATTCTGTTTGGTATTCGCACCCTTTGTCGCTTGGCGGGTAGCAACCTCGTAGCATGTACTGTGTCCCAGTGGCTTCTGCTTCGAAAACTGTGCCTGTGATGGCTATATCGCTACCTACAGGCCAGAGAAGCGATGTGATGGAAGTGGAAGGCATTTTGAGCGAAATGTCCGCAGAGAAGAATCAATGAACAGTACCTTACGATACTAGGGTCCGGAGGGTTATGATTCTTTAATATCGATACAAAAATTAAGATTACAGGCCGTGGATGTCAACCAACAGAGCCTTGGCAAAGTTTCATGTTGGCTGTCAGCAGTGTACAGAGCATGATCTGAGTTGTTTTGACTGGAGCGGCTATTGCGGCGTAGACATGGTTTGTCCTAAGTCGCAAGGTGCAGAAATAAACTGGCTGAGGAACCTTATCTAAAGAGCAAAAGATGACTTACTGTATTCGTCTCTTATGCTTCTAGCGGCTATTTGTTTCTCATAACCTGAGGAGCGACAAGGCAATTTGATATGTCAGACTCTAGAATCGTGCCCTTATTACGGGCAGCAACTCTGTCATTAACCACTATACTTTGCACCTGTAGATATCATCAAGACACCCCTGTGACATTGATTGATACACTAACCACTAATCAGGTACTCCATTTTAGAACATCTTTGTCAACGTGAGAGATGATGCTAGATAAGTATTATTGTTGTTGATGAGAACATCGTTAAAATATCGATTAAGTACAGTTAATAATGTCCAGAGAAGAAAAAAGTCACCGAATCTAAGTAAACTTGCCAGCATTGCAAGCCTTGGCAGTCGAGCCCTCCATGCCCGGAATAGATCTTCCACTTGGTGTAGTAACACGTAAATCATTGCCAGCACAGCCCCCACCATTAGCCCAAAGGCAGGTAAAAGGAATAGCATCACCCTTCTTCAACTCAATCTCGTACGACCCTCCCTTCCATAAGTTGGGGTTCGATCCGGTTCTTGTGCCCTGAATAGCCCAAGCACTAGTATCCCAAGTGTAAGCTGCATCACGAAGCCATAAATATCCCCAATTGTCGATAGTATCGGGGACGTTGAATTTATATTTGCCTGTCTCTTTGGCGTAGAAATACGCGTTGACGACTAGGGCTGTTTGGGATGGGTCGAATACGTCGACTTCGTCATCTTCTGCGTTTTCGTTCAGGATCATGTAAGAGCTACATGAGCTGAATTGAAGAGATTGCATGTAGCCACTCGCTAAAACAGATTCCTCTTTGAAGTGATCAGTCGTGAAACCATCATCGTAGAGGTTTGCGTTGAAGCGACAGTTGTATCGACGGTAAGCAATATCGTTGTTATCGGCAAAAGTGGTCTCGACAACCCAGCCGGTGACTGTCGATGTCTTCTTTTCGGTAACATTTGAAGTGACAATATTGACCGATGTAGTCATGATAATCTTGGTACTACTTGCTATTAGTATTAATTGTTCAAGACAGATGGCGAGGAATTGACTACTCTTCAACAGGTGTCACCACATCTATAGAGGCTGTGATAAAGGTTGTGTGTTCCACTATTTGGACTACAGTTGTTTCAGTAGTGGGCACCTCGAAATCCAGACATAAGCATGCGTCAGAAGTTTGAGCTTTAGTCCAGTCTGGAGGTATTCCAAAAGGAATGTTGACTGCAATCTGTCCACGTTTTGCCGGAATTCCACCTCCTCGTTCAAAGGTTAGTACGGGAGTTGTGTAAGAGTAAGCAGAGTCGAGGCATGTAATTGTTTCGATCGATCGCGTCGAAGTAACCGTGTCGGTGGTCCACTATTAAGCCAAAGTGTGTTAGTATATCGCCTCTAAGCAGTATCATTATAACGTACCTCAGTCTTGGTTGAGTATTCAGTTTCAACAACCGTCATCCCGTCGTAGTTAGTTTCAACCTGTGTAAGAGCGTCGATGGTGACGGTAGTAAGATCAAGTTGATACACGTTCGTTGGATCGATAGTTTGGTACTCAGTTCTTGAACAATGTTGTCAGTAAGTCAATAAGCTCTCGATACGGTTCAAGGGTTACATGGCGTGTGTGGACATTGACAAGTAGCTAACACAGAAGGGTGAGGCAGTTGGATCGGCGCTCAAGTCTGAAAGAATTCTTGCGTTTCCATTGCAGAACTCTGCAGTTGTTGTGGGAAACTCAGTTATTTCCTCAGTGCTTGTAGCATCAGTGGTGCTAAACTCTATTGTGGACGACTCGCTGATTATATCGGTACTGGGTTGGGTGGTAAGGTTGCTTGTTTGTTCTGACGTAGGCTCAGCTGTTGATTCGACGGTAATAGTACCAGTGTTGAGAGAGTCAGATGTTGCAGTATCAGTAGGAGCTGTGGTTTGGGTTTCTGCCTTGACGCTAGAGTCTGCTGTACCAGTGGTATGAGAAACAGAGATGAGAGTCTCTGATGAAGAACTTTCACCAATGGCTGAACCAGTGGTGATACCAGAATCGGTAGTCTCTACTGAAGTAGTAGCCTCGGTCGAAAGCGTGCCGACAGTCTCTGTGTCGCTGATTGAGATTGACAAATCACTGGAAACAGAAACGAGTATCCGTTGAAGTGTTGTCCACAGAGACCAAGTCGGAGGCGGTGGCAGAGTTACTACTACCCACAGAGGTCACAATCTCACTACCAATGGTAACATATGAGGTTGGTTCCTGTAGACCAGAAGTGGCTGTGTTGGTACCGGTGACCTCTGGCGCATCAGTGGGAAGAGTGGAAGATGGGCTGTCAGACAATGGAGCGGACGTTCTGGATGTTACTGGCTTGCATGGCCCAGCATAGGCTGTTGCCACAGCGGCAACAACCAGAAAGACTTGGTGAAAACGCATGGCAGAAAAGGAATGACTAGAAATGAGTGACTAAGCAGGAAAGAATGACTTGACCGAGAAGAGCGATGAGACGGATTCATAGGAAAAGAGGCATCTATATAACGATGTGCCTAGATCTAGGCCCAACTGCCAATTTGCTGACCTGCAAGCCACTTGTCGTTTTTACTTCCAGTCGATACATCATTGCATTATCCATGATGTCTCATCTGATATGATACGGAGCTGAACTTTCATTTGAGATAGTGGTAATACTGTCGTTGTCGGATGTAATTTTTATAGTAGCCGATGGTAATTTTCGCCAGAGCCTCCATTTAGACCCTTTTGTTCAGAGGCTAGTTTATGCTTAATGTGTTGGTGGCTGGTGTTTGTCTCGCCGCTACGCTCTAGATCCAATAATGGTTGCAATATTGGCAATAGCGCCGGCTATGTCAGGTTATTCCCAACGTTCTCGAAGCGGTACTTGCATAAGAGAAATTAAAGAAGTCCCTTGATTTACTGACTGTCGAATCACCACGCCTCGTATCTTCTCTCTGAATGAAAGATGTTTTCAATGACAAAATTATTGACTTTTTCCAGTGAGTGTTGGTTCTAAAGGTCATCCAAGTTTGACCACCTAGCTGAATATTTCAGCTGATGCACCCTTGTCGGTGGCTTAGTTGATGGAAAGTCAGAACACCCTTTCACGTAAAAGAAATGTTCAAACTGACCTCGACATTGTTCAGGGTCTTCTTTTCTAACCCGAGGAGTTTCGTTCCCGTCACCAAAGGACTTAGCAGACAATAAACGGAATTGTTCCTTTGGTTCCTTGGTTCCCTCTTCTCTCACCCATTTACAGTGCTGTCAGATTGAACTCTAGTTGGGCATCCTGGCTATCAAGTGAGTATGCACGTGATAGCATCTCGGTTTGCACATCACCTTTAAGGGTTAGCGCCAGAGTGAATGATAAACAGAGCTCAGCTGCCTGCCACGGGCACTGCCATCGCTCTGAATTCACTCTTACCCGTCAACATACTTGATTTCTCCTCTTTCCTCTCAAATCCTTTCTTCCTTTCACCAAACTCACGCTCGATGCGATCCAACACGACCTGACATCAACAACGCTCGCCCAAAAGAACTGAGATTCCTTTATAGCCGTTATAAAATTCCGGTTATACCCATGAACGAAGCTACCGCATCCTTTGGTGGAATGGTCGGGGCTTGTGGAAGGGGCCTGCTGAGATCTCGCAGTCTATCTGGAGTCTGGGGCGACCTCGCAGTCTATCTGGACGTCAACAGGCCGCCTGTTGTGAGGAGTTCATCTTTGGCTGCGCTGTCCGGTGATTGGGTCTCCAGGTAAGATCCTCTCCTGTTTTTTGATGCTAACCACTCCCCTCTGCTGTTGGCTATAATGGCTCTACGCGTGGAAAACCTAATAAAGAACAAAAGCTGCGGTTGTGGCACCGGGATGGTTCAACACTCCATAGCCATCCCAAAACAAACGAACAGCGACATGCGGAATGAGGATGTGAAGTTCAGTGGGATCACTGAATGGAAATTGTTTGGCGTTCAAGTTAGCCTCTTTAGGTTAACTGCCTAGACTAGACCTGGGAGAGTCGATGTAGTGTAGGCAGGGATAAAAAACCATTGGGTAATCTAGTTCCAACCAGCGGGTGCTGTATCCATTGCGAGCTCACGAGCTTCATGGTTCTGTTTAAAGAATTCTGTGGGAATACAGATGATATGAGGAGTCATTAGGTACTCAGCTTGCGAAATCTTGCCTTGTGGTATCATACAAGTGTTATATAAGAAGACTTGAGAGAGCCACTCGAGGCAGATCCAATCATTGTAAAGATCTCACCGTGCATCAAGTCAAAGGCATAACACTCGCCAACAAGATGGTATCCGCCTTGAACTGGCCTGAGTACAAAGGGTACCGCGGCACCGAACAACACACAAAGTACATCACCTTCTTTCATAGACACAGGTCCAACACCGAATATACTCAGCTCGGTCACGAAAGCTTTGTAATTGCGACGCAGAGGTGCCATGGCGTTGATGAATCGACTGGCATTCCCGTCCTTGGCAATATCGGCGAGGAAGTCGAATTGCGTCATGTCATCCAGTCTCGACTCGATGACAGTCTCGAACGCCAGGAGGTTGTATATGAGCCATTCTCGATGTAGAGAGAGGACTGCAGCTGCCAGGTCGGCAAGGTGTGTACTGGCATTGTTCACAGGGTAGCCTCGACCATCACCACCGCATGACAAGCTGAGAGCACACTTTTGCCAATCCGACTCACTCCATCTGGGCTTCCGGAGGAAGTCTTGGGCTTTTCTCTCTTGCTCGTAGTAATGCACATCCGTGTCCCATACTGCCTTGATGCGATGCACAATCACACCCTCAACTATCAACCTTGCTGTCTGATCGTTTCCGATGATTCCTGATGGATGGTTGGTTGCACACTGAAATCGCGGATGGGGTTGGACAGGAAGGATAGTCCATGGTTGGCGCTGACCCCAATTGGGGATCCATGAGCTTGGATGACAGTCCCCTCCACGATTGGATACCATTGCTGAGGATAGCAGCGTTAGGGGTGATTCGCCTCTCAGAAGTAGCCATGCTGTATCTTGGTAAACCTTATCCAATTTGACTTCCTTTCTGTAATCCGGAATGATCTTCTCGTTGATGCCATCTGTTGTCTGGATGCCGGTCAGTCCATAGATCTTATCCCGTTCCTCTTTGCATTGGAATGATCTGGTAGCGCGAAGCAGTTCAGCGAATGTGAACTTCAGCGGTGGGAAACAAGTTTGTGATGCTGACAGTCGATACATAAGATACGCGTTTGCCACTCCACTTGGTACTATCTTGCCTGCTCCATCAGGGTCAACAATCGGGTTATGAAGAATGATAGATGCTGCGAGTCCGACCCATTCCCATTCGATCTGATAAGGTCCCAGTTGGACAACAGCGCTCCTGGCAAGAACAGCTTCCTGTATCACCCAAATTCGCGAGAACCATTTCCGCCCAAAAAGGTTCAACAAAGACGAAAGATGATGACTATATTCTCGACGATAGACCCAATTCTGTGTGTTGAAGTTGTATTTGCCCTTGTTATGGTGGGTGATGATAGACGAGCTGTTATTGAGAACTTCTTCAGTGTATGTCGCCTCAACATCCTTCTCATTATTTTGAAGAAGCCAGTCATTGACGATTGAACATACACTATCAAGGCTTTTCGATGTCGGAGGTGGGTCTCCAAGCATGGGTTGATAACAATGATCATCGTCAGACTCGTCGCCAAGCCAAACAATAACGCGGTATGCGTTGCCATAAATTGTCCTCATCATTTGTACCTGTTGGCCTTTCTCACGCACATTGTTTTGATCGATACAAATCGCGTC
Organism: Fusarium acaciae-mearnsii; assembly: GCA_017657105.1. Lineage (NCBI taxonomy): Eukaryota > Fungi > Ascomycota > Sordariomycetes > Hypocreales > Nectriaceae > Fusarium > Fusarium acaciae-mearnsii. Next base: position 3,467,336 of record JAGDVL010000001.1, read on the forward strand.
TGCCCATATAACTCTTGACGAGTCTGTTCGTCGCAGCCCGAGCAAAGCAGAATGCAAATTTCTCGATATACCGATCATATGATGTTCCTGATTCGCTTCGACCCGGATCTTTGCATGTTGGGCTACTTCCCCGCTGCCCCAAGTGTATGATAGAGCTTCGTATGCCATGGCATTCTTTAAGATATTGCAAACATGAAGCCTGGCTTCAATAACATTGGTGATACCTGGGAGGATCTCTAACAACCGAAATTGATCAGATCCAAGACGAGGTTGGTATATACCCTTTGTGATGTTTTGCGAAGTATTCAGGTCGTCGTCCACGATGTATTGCCTGATTTCTTGTGCTTGGCCAACATGATCTAATGGTGAAACTTTCTTGATACTGGCGTTCTGTTGCGTATTGCAGAAAAGAGGTGTTTTGGCCGTATTGGTATCAGCCCAACTATCCAACATACCAAATGAAGTAATGATGCCTGGCCAGCGCTGTTGTAGATACTATTGAGAAACTCTGCATTAGTGCACCGATACTATGCATGGAAAGTGAAGGATAAAAGAAAATATTAGGATCTTGATGGGGCTGCAGTATGTTGTATTCTATTAATTAATCCATCTACTTACATGAGGAGGACGACGACAAAGGATGTCAACATTCTGTAAAGGATATCGTGGCATCTCGATGATTAGACTTGTCTTAGGACCAACACCTGTTTCGGAAAGAAATTGCAAAAACTTAATTGTAATACTCAATAACGATGAACATCAATACTCCACTACTAGTACTTGGGATGTGTAAAGGACATAAATACCTCTTATTTCTTGTTCCATATGATGACGTGAGGCGCATTTAATGCACAGCCACCACATATTTCTATTCTGGTGGCCAATTAGAAAGATGTGTTGGTATTTCATAATCAGCAACTCACCTTGCCGAGCAATAGCCAACCGCATGATATTTTCAAGACCAAGGCGCAGTTCCCAACACGGAGACCAACATATCATTTTTGTTTGGTAACTTGTGGCTGTGTATAGCTACAGGAATTTTTCTCTCCACAAGAGGTCGACAGCCTCATCGTCGATCTTTTTCGTTTCAGTAGGACTGACAGTCTCGTCGTGGAACATGGGAGGTTTCCACTAACAAATCCTATTCCGATGAGCCTATACTGATAATTTTAATGGGAGATCCAATTTTTGCGGTGGACTTACTACTGGAGACCTCGAGCGTAGAACTCATGACGAGTTTGCCATCGCCGATAAAGACAACTCGAGTTTCTACTTCTGTCAGTTCTACTTGAACGATGTCACATGGTTTTGGGCGTCGGCAACTATGCAAATCTATTATCTTACTAACCATTGCTAACAGACCGCCCCCCAGCCCCCTTGGCAAAACTCTCACCAAGCGATCCGATGAACCAACGTTGCAGCTCTCAGTTTGACCTTTCGTCATGATGCAGCCGCATGTGCAAGTCAATGTTCGAAATGATCTGGACCCTGTACTGTAGTCTTTAACACAGGAAATGCCGGTGACAAGTAGAGCTTAGCCACCGGGTCTAATAGCATCAATACGCATGTCTAGTAAACAAAGAGACTACCGACTGGATGTCGCTGCAATGTCATTGTGCCTCTGGAGCATCCTATGACCTAAATTAACAAAGCCTATCTTCAGTCAAAGCACAGCAATTGCATATCTAGCGAGAACATGCCGCTCTTCACTTTAACAAGAAGTCGTTTTTACTATTCCACTACACAGTCTTTTCGTCAACTGCACCGTGCTGCTGGGTACATAAAAAAACATTCCATATACCACGAACAGCGCAACGGCCAAATCGAACACAAACATAGTGCAGGAAAGCAACGGAAACACAATAGATAACAAGCATAAGATCTGCGAGTATAAAAACCTGGTCCGTGCCTTTACCTAAAATCCGTTCTCTACACATCTCTCAGCAATACAAAGCAGTACTCTACGACACCAGAATACACTTTGCCGATCACCAGTATTATCAGATTTGAAACACCCAACACCGCACCAAGTACCAGGAATACCGCAAGCATGTCACCCAGTGGCACGCAGTCCGGTCCCAAGACCACCTCTAAAAAGACCACCAAGCTTCTATCGACTCTGAAGAACGTGGTTCGCGTAACCTTCTACAAGAGGTCTGAGGACAAGAAGGAGGACATGACTGAAGAGCGTCTCTGTAGATACGAAGAGAGGTCTATGCAAGCTGGACCTCCCAGGCAAGTTGAGCGTCCAAAGTACGAGCACCAACCCTGGTCGTACAAGCAGCCAGAATCTCCTGACCTCAGACCAACTCTGGAGGAGTATGATGAGGCAGATTTGGCTTATGCTTGCCATGGGGTAGTAGACGATTCTCTATCGGTGGAGAGCCCGCGTCCGAAACATCCTGGCAAGCATGGCATACTCGACGGCGACGACGAGGCCATGGCACCGGAGAACTATGATCAGACAGGTTGGGGTTATGTCAAACTAGTAGGCTTGGACGATTTTGTACCCGTGGAGAGTCCAACTCCATGTCCTGCTGGCAACCCTAGCATGGTCGAGGCCACTGCCCAGGAGAGGTATGTTGAGGACGATTGGATCAAGGCCTATTTTGACAAAGAAGACTCAACCGATTAGATACCCGTTGAGACTTCGATGCCGGATCGCGCTGGGAGGCCTAGCATGATGGACGAGATCCAGGCCACTGCAAAGGAGGATAAGCTTCTTGTCGAATCTCGTCGGTTTATAAACTAGACGATTCGGTAGGGGGTAGATGGAGGAGGGGGATGAGAGACGCGGCCAAAACATGTTCATTCTACGAGGTGCACACATCTGAGGTAAGCCGTAGACTAATAGCCCTCATCTAGGGAAGCTGGTACTTCCTAGGTCCCCATTGCATATGTAATTTGCCTTTGAGTGGTGGAAGCTGGTAAGTGGATTAAAGCAGCGGAGTTGCAATAATAAATTGTTGACGAAACTTCACATCTTAACTATCAGATCTCGTAAATTTATGAGCATTGCGATTCTCTATATCGTGCAGTTCAGTGTCCGCTACTTCTAGAACAGCACAATCCCGAGTGACTGCCATGGGTAGGTCTCAAAAAGGGGCTGGCATGACGTATCGAGCAATACCGACGTGCTAATGAGCAATCACATAACCCTTTCAGGTTTTCCACAGAAGCTTCCAATACTTCACCGCTTGTGCCCCTTTTGTCGTAACCTCTTCCAAAAGTGGCTTTAAGGTTCAAAGGTAGCCCAAAGGGATCAACATCCACGTGCTGCTTTTGGCAATGAGGAAGACGCCTTGTGGATACAACGTTGAAATAACTGGTTTGTGGTAATAAAGTTTGTTCCACCACCTGTCATGACCTGCGGGTCAGTCGCGCAGACGTGATGCCGCTATAGGTCATTGGATGATGGTGGCCGTTGGTAGAAGATGGCGTTTTCAGAGTTTGTTGGTGTCAAACAGTCCCCCGCTCTGGTTAGTTGAGAGGCAGAATTGTACAAGAAGGCAGAGGTGCGCCTGAGAAAGGGAGACAATAATTCTAAAGTCTTGCTAATTGTCACACTCGCTCACTTGTCTTAAGATTGCAGGCTTCACTTTGAAAGACATTGTCAATCTGTGGCACCCCTTGTGTAAGTCAGTCTCTTTAACTTGCAGCTCTGAAAAGTATTTGAAAGGTCTCGTAGCTTCATGGAATTGTTCTTGGCCATCTTTTGTTCCGTTGCAACACTTCCATGTGTCTGCAACCACTCTTTTTTCTTTGTTCCTCTTGTTCGCTGCTGAGATTACACTTCCCAACAAAGGTATGGGCGAGACTAATCAAATATCCAGGTATCATTTCGATACATAGACGTGTTTGAACATTTCATTCAAGCACAAGCTGCATTCAACTTCACGCCTAGACGGCAGGAGTCTCAATTCGTGCCGTCCCTTCAATCTTTCTTCAGCATCATAAATTATTTCGCCAAAGTTTCTAGAACATTATTCTCTCAACCCTTGCCTAAACACCAGAACATCCACCTACTGAACACGACCGCGCTTATACAAACCTACGGCACAATATGGCTCGTATCGCCTGGGACGACGATGGTGATGTGTCAAGCATCTCAAGTGGTGACTCCGTTCACACCTTGTCCACTTCTGCCTTTGAAGGTGAGCTCCCAGACTCTTTGAGATTGAAGGATTAATCTAACGAATGTGCAGTACTTGACATGGATGAGCCAATGTCTTCATTTGAGACAGGGATAATGACTCCATCTGAGTCGTCCTTCTCTTTTACACCGCCAGGAACACCCTCGACTGAAACAAATTTTTCGCCACAAGAGACATGGGATGACCTTGTCGTCAGATACCGTCAAGCCGTTAATCAAGTTCGGCAAATTGAGGACGAAATGGCCAACCTCCGCTACCAAAGCCTCCAGCCACACATCAGCATGGACGTTGAAAGATTCGATGCCCACCAGCGATCCCAGCCACAGATTGCTATGCAAAGTCTATATGGCATCAATGACGACATGCAGCCCTCTCGGCGATGTGACAGTACCCATGCCACTCTCAACCTAGCGCCAGGAGCCCATCAACTCAACGTTGAGTTAAGCGAGGCGGTGGAACTCTCAATTGTTCAACTGGATACCCTCAGTGGGAAGAAAACTATGATCAGCCTGACTGCAAAGTCAAGCGGGGCAAATTTGAAGCAATTGTTGGGATTCTGGGAGTTCTGTATGCCGTTAGATAAGTAGAACCAATCCGATGGAGAATATCAGAAAGAAGAAACCCGAAATCATTGGACAAGCCAGTTAGGATCAGGCAGAAGTCATTCTCTTGGGAAACGTTTTTTGCAACACTTGTATTGGGCAGGTGGTGTATATTGAAAATTGTAGAAGGCTAGGAGTGAGATTGATGGCGTTGGCGTAGTATGCATAGATATTCAGTCACGATGGGAAATGTCTTAAGTTCTGCTTGTTAAAATTTCCCTTTTCCTAAATTATTATGCCGGTGACTGTTCATCTTAAAATTATCATCAAGTTGCAAAGTCAAAAATCACATGGTGACATTCGATGATTCATATCATTGGAACACTAAAAAATAACAACCTATGGAACAACTGCTCGTTCCTAATTGTTTTGCCTCGACACGGGATCGAACCGTGGACCTTGTCATTACTAGTGACACGCTCTACCACTGAGCCATCGAGGCGAGTTCTTATTGGATGTTCGGGGATTTTTGAAACAAGTAACACTATGTTCTTGATCAAAGCTCTGATGACACCCGCCTCATTCAACTCCATTAATAACTACCCGGTACTAGGATGAAATAATCACATAAAAACAAGGATTCAAGACTTTGTGACTAGCTTAGAGTTTTATTCAAATCTAAAGGACAATTCTATTCCTTCTCCGTGCTGAGTAACAACTGAGTTGATACTCCGAATGGATTTACACATATTCCCGTTGAAGTCGATAAATAGATGCAGTATAGGTACGATCGAGCCAAATGGGTCAAAGGATCTTAGAAGGTGTCAATAATTCAGCTGATAACAAATCTCATTATTTCTGGTAGTTAATTTCAACAGATAGTTCTAGCAAGACTGAGGCAGGTCCTCGCCCCGGATCTCATGCAACCAACCGAGAGGATCGTCCCTGGTCCCATTTTGAATCCCGAGTAACTCCGACCTCAGTTTCTTCGTCAAGTCGCCCATTTCGCCATCGCCAATGAGGAACCTGCCGCTGGTTGTTCCATTGATTGTTTTCGCGTCATCAGTAAACGGGCAGTAGAACGAACCGACAGCAATAAGACCACCAGCCGTACCACAGGCAAAGACCTCAAGAACGTCCCCACTCATCGTATCTGCATAAAATGTCTTGAAGTAATAATCTCGTTCCTCGACCTTGATTCCTCGTCGTTTGGCGAGCTGCATCACCGAGTCTCTTGTAACGCCGTTCAAAATGGTATCGTTCAAACATGGTGTTCGGATCGTGCCATTTTTCATCACAAAAAAGATATTGGTAACTTCCATTTCCTGGATCTTGCCGTCGTCCTCCAAGAACAGAGCTTGATCGCAGCCATGCTTCGCTGCTTCTTGGTGCGATCGAAGGGCTGCCGCATAATTGCCACCACATTTTGAACTACCTGTGCCTCCTGGAGATGCTCGTCTCAGATTCGGTTCGACGTAGATGTTGAGAACAGTCCGGCTGAAGAATGATCGCGACGGTGAAACAAGAACACAAAATATGTACTCTTTGGCAACGGCGAACCGAACTGAGTTTCCTGCCGCGAACATAAAAGGGCGCAGGTAAAGTCTGCCGCCTTCACCAGAAGGAAACCAGTCGCGTTCAACCCAGACCAGTGCCTTGACCATATCGAGAAACAGCTTCTCTGGTAGCTCAGGCATGGAGATGCGGTCGGCAGAGACATTGAGGCGTTTTGCATTCTTGTCAGGTCTGAAGAGAACAATTCTCCCATCAGGTGTCTTGTACGCCTGCATACCCTCGAATAGTGTTTGCCCGTACTGGAAGCATTTTGATCCAGGGTGTAGAGTCAGGTAAGAAAATGGCTGGACGGATGCTGACTGCCACTGCCCATCAGCGTATTTGGCGATGGCCATATGATCAGTGTCGGAGATACCTAGTTCAGGACTCTCTAGACGCTGCTGCCTTTCTGATTCAGAAAGTGGATTCTCGTTGCGAACCAAAGTAACAGGAGGGAAAAGAGGTGCCATTGTTTAATGTGATCGGTAGCAAATGGGAAGGCGAAGTGTTCGATACGAGGAGGAAAAGGCTATGTGGCGTTTTTGCAGACTGGGCTGTTTGGGGGCGGCCAGTGTCTCTTATATGCTCTTGCAGCCAGAAAGTGGCCCATAAATGCCTAGCCAACCTTGTAAGAGCTGGTCATGCTAATACTAAATTGTGTTTGTCTTGGGGCACCAACGTCCTTCATGTGTGCGATCCCGCCATGGCCTCCAGATGCTTACTTGCCTGGCCGGGCTATCTTTCAGTACCTAGCCATAATATGAGAATACTGATCTTTCCGCAATATGGACAAGGCTGGATCTAACTCAACATGAGATATCTAGTTGGTTGACGTATTTAGTTTCTAGGCTACTCATTTGTTCATGCGTTTCGCACAACCTATCTTACTCGTTTACTAGGACATAGTGTTGTTCAGCGCCTCTCCCCTCGACCATCTCTCCAATTCCGCAACCTGATGCTCATAGAACTCGTTCATGACACGCTCCTCTACATACGCAATATGAGGTGTCAGAATCACCCGACTCTTGCCCTCAGTCCCCCAACTTTTGTCCCTCCACTCACTATCTACAGGTAAAGGCTCCATGTTGAACACGTCCAATGCTGTTCCGCGGATCTTTCCTGCCTTCAAGGTCTCCAGCAGATCTTGCTCAACTACCAAGGGTCCACGCGAGGTATTAACGAAGAACGAAGATGGCTTCATTTTCGACAAGTCCTCGGCCGTGATCAGCCCGCGCGTGCGATCAGACAACAGTAAATGTAGACTGACGACATCAGAGGTAGAGAAGAGTTCATCTCGGCTGACATACTTAAACGTCTTCTCACCGTCTGGACGCTCAACCAAGAGGCCTTGAGCTTTCGCCTGCGCGTCCGCAGTGCTCTGTGTTAAATTTGAGCTCCAACATATAATTCTCATGCCGAATGCTGTACTCATTATTCGAGCAACAGAGCTGCCTAGTCGGCCCATGCCAACAATTCCAAGGGTCTTCCCACCGACACCCGTTACCATGCTAGTCTGCCATCCTCCCCCCTTGACAGCTGCATCGTTTTGTGCAATGTCACGGCAGATAGCAAGGATCATGGAAATGATGTGTTCCAAGGTAGAAACCGTGGCCATCTTGGCATCGGATCCTGTCACCGGGATACCCCTCTCGTGACAAGCTTGTATGTCAATGGCCTTGTTGTGACGACCATTACTCAGAATGAGTTTGAGTTGAGGAAGGCGCTCAATGAGCTCTTTGGGGAAAGGCGTTCTTTCTCTCATAGTAGCTGAAAGCGATTATTAGCAAGGTTGATTTGATTAGTGTGACGAAATAGGGTTATTCTCCAACCAATGACTTGAAACGGCTTCAATCTTTTGACAAGTTCATCTCTCTCAGCTTGTGCCGTGTCGTCATCATGATACGGGCGCAGTGTGGCCGGAAAATACTCAAAAGAAAACAGGGAACGGTCCAATTTGGAAAAGTGGGAAGAAGCAAGACCGTGATAGTCATCAAGGACAGCTACTCGAGTGACCATGGTGTATGAAGAGAGAGGGAGATGTTGTTTGAGGAGGGAACAAATGTTCCCAAGAAATGCAAGTCAACTAGACTACATGGTAGACACATATTCCTTGTCGGTTGCATAAAATGGCGCGCGGTCTGTGCTGCCTCAAATTAACGGCATCGCTGTTCCTGATCTTGCAGCGGCAACCACACCAGGGGTGCTGCAAAGGTGCGGGGAGCAGATCTGCATACAGGCGTTCTGGATAGTGGTTAACAGGGAGGTCGGTGTCCTAGACCTAGGTCTTACTTAGCGTACAGATATTGGTAGTCTAAGAAGCCTAGTCTAGGTGGTATAAGCTGACCTACTGATCTAGTCTTTTATGCTTCCAGCGGCCAATTGTCCTGATAACCTGGGGGCGTTCTGATTGACAGGCTATTTGTTGGGACATAGTGAAGATTAGTAAACTTGAAAGAAGCTGGAAGCATGGAACCAGAAGGTGGAAGGTGACGTGTAAGAGACAACCTAGCGTGGAAGGGACAAGCAAAAGGCCTGGCCCTACTAGTTCATTGGTTCAACGGATGCATGTCTCAAGGCTTGTTCTATTAAAATTAAGTCTAATGCAAAGAACTATTGGACTGTGTATATAATACAAGATGAATCTACCTACTTTATACGGGACTTGGAATGCACTAAATAGCGGCTGGCGGCCCGACTCCGCAACTAGGGATGCAGACCTCGGCCAGATACTGAACTGCTTGCTAGTGGTCGGGCAGCCTATCACGACGACAGAGTGATGCACATGGGGAGAACTATTCAACTTTAGAAGCAGACTGATGTAATTAGAGACGCATGCATTGGTCTGCGAGAGACATACATTGCTAATAGCAAACGATAGTTGGCGTCGATTAACTTCCAGGCTTAATATCAAGCCACTGACGACGTCCGGTTTGACCCGCAAAATATTACTGCATGTTGACGCGTTGGGCAACGCGATACACATGTACTCAAACTATGGATATGCATCAAGATAGATAAAGTTCCATGTCGATCACACCGGACCGAGATATACCGTTCTACCGCCGTGCCACGGAGCCAGGCGTTCCGGCCGTTTAGCGTTGCTCTGCATTGTGAAATTACACACCTCTGATCTGTGTCGCTTGCAATCTCGCTGATCCATTGGTACCCATATGGAGATATGTCTGCTTGCATACGGGACATGCCCTGCCAACCACAATCACATGCAAAACACCTCTGGAACAGGATATTAATAAGTCAACAAACCTGTTTCCGCTGAACTTTATCAACATGTATCGACGTTGTACCTCGACAGGAACCAGAGTCTACGAAGGTTCAGTCCCACCTTGATGGGTTCAGAAAGGCTTGTTGTATGAGGTTGAACAACGACAACATCGCACCGTACATACTTGCGCTTGAGACATCATGAACGACGCCAATTTCAGATGTACTAACATGTGCATTGCCTTGCTTTTCAAGAAAACGCTAGAATGAAAATAACACACAGGCGTTTATTTATTTTTGATTAGTCTTCAGATGCAGGCTTCCAAACATTGTCAACAAAAGTCATTACAACATACCTTCACTGTTACCTATCAACAAACCACACTGCAAAGAACACACAGAACAGCTACTTGTTTTGCAATTAATCACTCAACATGGACCGTTTCAGAGCTCTGTCACTCTTTCAGCCTTCCAACTTGAACGGCGCAATTGGCGCTGCCGACTATGATGGATCCCATGAGCGGCCACAACATATCTTTGGCTGCATGTTGGGAATTCCTCATACTCAAATGGCCCGACTTGTAGCTGTGCTTGGCTTTGACTTTGTCTTTGTCGACACTTTACATGTGTAAGTCTCAGCACAAACGTCTAATCTATCTATACATCTAACATAGCTATGCAGGCCGACTAATCCAGAGACTCTTGTGTCTCTCATCCAGACAATCAACTTTGCCAGCGAGGGCAAGACTGTTGCTCTCGTTCGGGTTCCAAGCCCTGATTCTGACTTGTTGGCTTATGCCTTGGATGCAGGTAAGAATTCCATATTAACGTCAGTGATGAGAAGCAGATAGCTGACTTGAAAAGGTGCTGGTGGCATCGTTTTTCCTCAGATAGACACGCCTGAACAAGCAGCAGCAGCAGTCTACAAGGTGAGGCATGCCTATAATGGCGGAATGAGGTCCATCTCCCCGATTGCATTGTATGACGGGATTACAAACATTGCTCCCGAGGGATGGACGTCAGAGACTATCGCAGATAGAAATGTCTCGGTCATTTGCCAGATTGAAAGCGATGTAAGAATTACCCACCATTAACCAGTTGTGTTTATTACTAACCATGAAAAAAAAAGGTTGGCGTTGAGAATGTCGACGCCATTGCAAAAACGCCCGGAGTCAACGTGCTCATGGTTGGCGTTACAGACCTAAAGGCCACTCTCGGAATCCCAGTCCGCAACCCCGATGGCCGGGTTGATGAGTCCAGATTCCAGGAGGCTATTTCCAAGATGATAGCTACTTCAAAGGAAACTGGAATCCAGCTCATGATTCCGGCTTTCAGGCTGAAACCTGATGATGTGAACTGGCTGAAGAATTTCAAGATGGTTGTTACCAGTGTTGATATCCTGTCTGTGATGAAAACTCATCGCAGTGACCTCGCTGAGATGAAGCAGGCTCTCGGGGTAGTTAACGAGACAGCTAATGGCGTCTCTAATGGGAAGCTCAATGGAAAGACCAACGGAAAAACAAACGGGACAACTAATGGGGTGACAAATGGCCACGTCAATGGGGTAACCAATGGATATCATTGAACCAGGCTTTATATAGATATAATATAGCCTTTAGCCCTGGTATATTATATTATCATTTCTCCGTTGATTGATCTAATGTCATTCATTCATTCAGCATCATTGACTCATCCATATCTCAGTTATGCGTTCTTATCGCAATATCACCAGATTCGTGCAACTAACGATTGTGACGACCTTCTTACTGTGATCTCTTGTTGCAAGATCAAACTTTTTTTTTATAAATAAAAAAAGTTCTAAAGAGCGATGTGGTTGGTTCCTTTCAAGGACATCACTTGCACTTCATACATGAAATCATAATCAGGAAAAATTCAAAATGTAACTGACTAGAAGCTTTAATTTCTGACATGTTGAACAACTAATTTTAACCCTTTCGCTGCAGCTTGTGATAATTAAACTCAGCTCGCGCTTGGCCAAGCGTCGACCCACTAGCGATCATGTTTCGAATACGCTCCTCGCTCTCGTCGATATGACGCGCGATTTCAGCCACTTCGCGAGCGCGATCCCTCGGAACAACAACAACACCATTCGCGTCGGCAACGACGATATCGCGAGGCCTCACGTGTACACGTCCGATACCAACAGGCTCATTCACAGCTGCCACCTCGATCCTATCCTTTGCAGTCCTCATAAATCGTCCAGCCGTGAACATGGGGTACTCATCATTGATGGCGCGGTTCACATCGCGACAGACACCGTCAATGACAGTCCCAGCAATGCCTCTAATTCCGGCATACTGAGTCATGATATCACCCCAGACAGTGCAGTCTGTGCGACCGCCATTGTCGATTAAAATGACATCGCCTTTAGCGACGTCGTCGATCCAGTCGCCGACGCCTTTGGGCGGGCCGCTGCTGGAGGTGGGTACATATCGTACAGTAAAGGCAGGCCCGACAGTGACCTTTTGATAGTTGGCCAAGGGCATGATGTTCATAGCTTGGCCTGGTATACCCAGCTTGTCGAGAGCATCCGAGACTGCAGGGGTGTCTGATGCGGAGAACAGGGCGACAAGCTCTTCGTCTTCGGCTTGTTGTTGCTTGGGATTTCGGACGACGCCATTAGTTGATGGCCTATCTAGAGTGTCGGACACAAGATTTCCGTTGTGAATGATTTGATTCATAGCTTTGTTTGTTTGTATATCTCTTTGCTGCTTTATCTGGTGTGTGAAAGAACTACTAAACAAAGATATAAAGGCAAACTTTAAATAGACTACGCAGATAAAGAAAGAGTAATTGAAGTGAGCGAGTTGTCTCTGGTACTACTGAGGGGAAAATACCGGACACGTCCTTGGCACGGGCGCAAGGCACTCAGATTACGTGTAGGTACCGTACAGTCCTCCAAGACTTGCCGTGGAGCAGCTACATTCCCTCACTGATCCAGCCACTTCTTCTATACTCCACAAATGATCAACTAGTCTAGTCTAGTCTCGTACAATCAGATGCAAATTGTAGTCTCCGGCTAGTGGGCAGCAACAAAGTTGGCTTCCTAATCCTTAGTGTATAAACATAAACGGTCTAAGAAGCCTAGTCTCTAAAGCATAAGCTGACGTACTAATTTCGTCTCTTATGCTTTGAGCGGCCACTTATTCTCATAACCTGAGGTCCGCTCAATAAGCCTCCCCCAAAGGTCAATGCTAGGAATGAGACTACACCTGGGGGTGTGCGATGGCATGCAGTCGGCGCCATCAGTTGCGCGCGCAGCAGAAATACCACTATGAATGCATTCTACTAGTGTTGTATATGTCAAGTACCATATATCACTTTCACAGGCAAATAAATGACGCAAGTGATTTCGCAAAGTGCCGAACGAGACGGGACGATAGTTGAATGCAGTCGCTCCAATAACCCATGCTGATTTTGGTACGAAGAAGGAGGATAACATGAAGGGATTAAAGGTGGCCATATTTGTCTTCGTTTGTCATGAAAGCCTTGACTCAGAGCACTCATAATCATCAATCATTGCATCTTCCAAAGTATAGCAACATCAGTCATCTCTTGTCAAAGCAACAGATCCTTTATATCACTCACAGACCACTACATCAAGGATTTCCAAACATAAAAAAAAAAAAAAATGACACAAGCATCTGAAGTCCTTTTCATGGGCCATGGCAACTCCAATGCCTTCCATGTTGACCACGATCCAGCATTCAAGCCCAATGAGCGAGCTGTTCTACTTGTCAAGCATCCTAAGCCTGAAGAACCCATGGCCCAACTCCTCCGCGAGGAGAGTAGTCGGATCGAGAGCTTCGATCATATTGCTGACAGGTCCGAGAACCGAGATGCTCCTGTTGTCACCATGTTTAGTGGTGGCTTGGACAGCACATATCTTCTCATGAGACTTCACCATCTTGGCTTCACAAACATCCACGCTGTCGCTGTCGACGTCGGTGAACCCATGGATAAGGAGGAGCTCACCAAGAACGCCGCCCATTTTGGTGCCTCCTTTAGATGTCTTGACGGCCGAGAGCGGTTCGTCGAGGAAGGTGTCATGCCAGCCATCCGTGCCCACGCCAAGTACATGGGGATGTACCCCGTCAGCAGCTCTCTCAGCCGCCCTGTTATCGCCCGTCTGGTCACAGACTATGCCAAAAGTCTCAACGCCAATCTTCTTCTTCATACTGCCAACTTGTCGCAGAACAGCCTGCCCCGCCTCAACAACAGCATCAAACGCTATGCCTTTTCTGGAGACTTTGGCAGTCCGTACGTGCGTTCGGCCATCTCTCGAGAGGACAAGGCCAAAGAACTGTCCGCAATTGGACTGGCTTTCCTATCTGACCGCAAACTCAGTGGCGATGAGAATTTGTGGTGTCGAGAGTTTGAGAGTGGTCCACTCGACGACCCTGAGAACTTCACCATCCCGGAAGCTGCGTACCAGTGGACACAGCGCAACATGGACTGCTCCCCCCAGAAACTCATGCTCAGTTTCAGGGACGGCAACCTCGTCTCGGTCAATTCCAACAAGCTACCCCTCATCGAAGCCATCGCCCTCCTCAACGTCGAGGTAGGAAAGTTTGGACATGGCCGATTTGTCGGACTTGAGCCAATTCGGACTGATGCCAAGGTATTAGAAGTCCGGGAGGCTCCGGCTGCCGCCATCATTATGGACGCACTCCGTCATCTTGAAGTTGCTACTCTGGAAAGCAAAGCCCTCGATCTAAAGCAGGACCTTGAACAGAAATGGGTCAGAGAAGCTATCGCTGGTCGATGGGGAAGCACGTGCCATATCATGTGTGACGCTGCACTTGCTTCGTCTTTGGTTGGCGTCAGTGGAAGTGTTACGTACAATATCAATCATACGCACTACCTGCCTTGCTCCATCATCGCTCAGAACCCCCGTTATATCAGAGATCGAGACCAGTGGGAGATTAAGGCTTCAATGAGCCGTATTAGTGCATAGTTGGTCTAGACATAATGGTGTAGATTGTTATGGGAGAGCTAGTGAGTGGCAGAAAGGTTGACCTACTGAGCCTTGGCGTACAACATTAGGTATTCCAAGAAGCCCAGTCTAATTAGCATAAACTGGTTTAATAATTTCGTCTCTTATGCCTCAAGCGACTAATGTTTATGATACCCTGAGGGAGAGTGATTCCAGGGTTTGGTCAGGACATATTCCTGGCCAGAGTGCCAGTTTGCTTGCAAGGTGTCAAACCACAAGGTGATAACACGTATCTTTAAAATAAAGTTTACTTGGAAAGGGATTATTCTGCTTTTTATTTTTCACTAAAGAGGTTTCCCGAGTTACATCATCGGCCCGACAATTGATGAGCGTTTATCAGCCAACTTATCTTGTTGCTCGGCGAGTAGAGTCTTCTGACATGGAATATTGACATAAAAAAGCATATTAAATGGGTTCTCCGTGTGCTTAAGAGAATCCGAAGTTGGGGTCAATGACTCAGAGGCCACCATATTAAGAAAATCGCCCCCGTATATGATGAGAACTTTGATAGGTCTGCAACTCAATATTCACTATTAAAATTAGACACCAAGGTATATACCACGATAAGATGAAATCATTGTTCATTTGACGTATAATATTCTCATTTTCTTTAAATTAATCCCTTTTTATCCTTGAAAGCCCTGGGTTGCCACGTAAAGGTCAGGATATATATATACTATGGAGGTTTCTCTAACCGCGCACGAGTGTCTTACGACCAAGAAACGCAGGAGGTTATATACAAAATCATCAAAATTCGCATTGCCGATCTTGACATCCATTGCTCACAACAACTTGTCAACTGTCGCATCATTGTTAACATCGAGATGGATTAAGGTAGAAGGTTCTAGCCACACATGACAATAAAAATAAAGTTAACTTGCCCTCAAAGATTTTCCCAAAGTTTTCGTCCCATATCACGTTAAAGATTTGAATTTTAGACACTCGAATGTATTATAAATAGGAATATGGCCCGCCTGTCTCTTCAACTCTTATTTCTCTACAATACTACTAACCCATCGCCACTCAGCAAACACCCCACCGAATCAACAAGTATCCGACAATAGAACAGAGGCAACACCATGTCTACCACTTCATTTCACTCATTTCCAAATCTCCCTACTAAATTACGGCTTCAAATATGGGATGAAGCCTATTATACTGAGCAACTCCATCAACAAGGCATACACTATGTTGAGGATGTAATTCTTCGGGGCAAATTTCGTGATTGGAATTTCCGTCCTGCTGTGGACAGTCGCTCGTTCGCTGCTTCTTACGGCATTACTACTGTCGTTGAAAACGTCAGATTTCTTTTTTGTCGCAGTAGAAAGGTGGCACTTTGCCAGAGATGTCCTGCTCATAAGCATGGATACGACCACAATGAAGATGTGGATGAGTGGGATACTGTTGGTTCGATGTCCTCTGAAAGGTGGTAGATTAGTGACTTGGATGGCATAATATAAAGTGTCTGAAACGATATTCTTTTCTATATTGCGAGAATAAAAAGATGCAACATTTACTACGGTGTATACAAAAGCTTTTGCACTATTGAGGTTATTTCGCTTAATACCTGGGCTATTATTAAGTGCTTTATTCTCATTTCTTTCTCCCATTCTTGACAATATCGTTACTTACGTACAGTAGGTAGCTCATGCTGATATTTCGATGTAGGTAATGCTTTAACCTGGGACTTTTCTTCACATACAAAACACTTGATCAAGTGGAAATCGTGAGTAGTAGCACAGTTTATTGACAACACCCTACTCATATTAACCAATCTAGAAGCTGCCAGCAGCTTCTAGATTGACTGATAAACCCCCATCTAAAAGTTACATCATCCACCACAGGTAATACACCCGATCCTCACTGCGCACTAGAGACTCGAGAGATATACTCTGAAAATCATGTGCCTCTGCAAGCTCATCCAGAGCCTCATCTCGACGCACGGGGTCCAGCTTCAACACAGCCATGTAGATCCTGTCATAAGCAGACTCGACTGATTCCAACTTCTGTACTAGGTAATCTCTCAATTCCGGTTTCTCCTCATCCGACAGATGTGGAAGGAAAATATCCATCTCGAATGATACTTCTGACAGGTCTTCATCCAACAAATGCATGAATTCTCTGCTGGGAAGGTTGAAAGGCAAGATTACCAGTCCCATCTCGCGCTGGGCACGATCAAGAACCGGAAAGTCGTACGGCATGTGCCACACAATCTCACTAAGACGATTGATCCTGGTGAGAAGGTTGTGCACAGAGCTTGAGTACGCGGTGCCGGTAGAAGCGTAGTTAGCCATTTTGAGAAGTGCGAAGGAGATGATGTCGGCTTGTTTTCCCTTTCGCCTAAAGTCCTGCTTGAGCTTTGCTGTAAGAGAAAAAAGTCGCTGGAGAGTTAGTTGTGTTAGCATCATTCAGGATCGGAGTGACTATATACTCTTCTTATAGTTACGATCAAGACGAAATGGATGTTGAGTCGTCAAAGGCATGAGGCAACACAATATTGCCACCTATCGAACATAGACATTGAACAATGAGACATGTATTATGATGGCAAGTAAAGGGACTTCCCTTCCTGAACAATAGTTTACAAGAGGCATGTCTGTATAGAAAGAGTTGACATTGCCCTGTGATTGTTCTGTCGACATCTGATACACAATAGACAACAAAGTCTTTGTTTTAGTTGGTTGTTCGTGTATTACAGACCAAAGCCGACTTGAACGAGATGGGTTCTGGCCGTCATAAATTAGCTTGAAAGCGAGTGCAAGATTTCCCACTGGACTTTCGATTACGAAGCATTTCTTTCAGTAACTTCAATACTTTTATATGCATGACGAACAAAGTGGGAGTGAATGTCACACCTCGCGACAACAACAAGTTGATATTGGCAGAAACAAGTATGATGCAGTTGCTATTGATTCAATGTAACGAAGCATATTAAATTCTGACTACTACTTTCTTACCACCTGTACCTCCCCGAACCAAATCCAACCCTTGAGTAATTGAGCTCAAACCTCCCTCCAGTACTTGAGCTTCCGAACTCAACTGATACTCTCCAAGCTCCAATGCTGCACTCAAAAAAGAAGCCATCTTCCCCTCAGCATCCCATTCAATTACATCTGTGCCAAAGACAAACTTGCTCTGGACTCCACTGGTCACCACCTTTAGGCGATCAGTACCTGCCATCCAGAAATACTTTGCCACAAACGGAATCATGGAGAGCTTTGTCGTTGGTTGTGACTCGGGCATCGAGAGAGTCACTTGAGCAACGTTCTTGGTGGCTCCGGGAATTCTTTTGATAATGTCGACGCACTTCGCTAGTGATCCTTGACCAATGGCCACAGCTCCTGCACATTCCTTGTCCTTGAAAGAAGTAATCACATCGTCTATGACCGATGGGCTGCGATAGTCAAAAACTGCACAAGCGCCTAGACCCCGTACAATTTCCCAATTCTTGGGCGATGCTGTGGCGATAACATCGTAGCCGGCTGCAACAGCAAGCTGTACAGCATTTCGGCCCACACTTGTACTCGCTCCCCACACCAAAACTGTCTGGCCTGTTGAACTGCGCTTTGCCTTGGTTTGAGGTAGTTGTAGCGCTAGTTGATCCTTTTGGAACAAAGCGCATGCAGCCGTAACGAAAGTGAGAGGCAAAACACTGGCATCGGTGGACGTGATTCCCTCTGGAATTTTAGAAGCCAAGTGTTCTCGCAGGATACAAATTTGCTGAAATGCGCCTTCATCGGGACTTCTTCCTCGCTTATCCATGCCTGCTGTAACACCGACAACTCTATCGCCTTCTTTAAATCGACTAACGTCAGATCCTGTCTTGATGACTTCTCCAGCGACATCGTAGCCGAGGATAAGAGGATACGTTAACCACTCAAACATCATGTTGCCCATAGACTGCTTCACTGCATCGACTGGGTTGATTGCGACAGCATGTGTTTTGATGAGGAGTTCTCCTGGCCCAGGTGTTGGAACAGGCGCAGATCTGACTTCGATGGTGGGCCCATTGGGACTGACAAGGTAGGCAGCTTTATTGGACAGGTCCATGGTTAATGGAAAGGATATTTTGGTTGAGTTTGTTGTAAAATGTTCGAGTAGAGTATTGTCAGAATGTACCTACTAGCTGTTTACCTCTTTGTTGGCTTGTGCCAGTTTATATAGTCCAGGCCATCAAAAACATGTCTCCCTTCCGCCTACAACACATTCTGATAGTGTCTTACATCAAAAGCGAATCCGAACAATTGCGAGCGACTTACGGCTTTAGGACTAGATCAAGTTCTTCTACCCCTTGTCTTGTTCATCCTTTATCTTATCTATGCTTCTCTTTATTGGACATATGTCTCGGTTAGAGAGACGAACCAATCAGACTGTATGATCGATAGATCCTTGTCGTCTGTTCGCTACCCTGTAGATCTCAACTTCTGGTTTGATCGGGTGGTGACAAGCGTGCATGTGAAAGCTGACAACGTGAGATAATAGTCAAGATACTAATTCTGATGTGAAAAGTCTGATACTTGCATGTGTTTTGCTTACTATTTGCTTCGAACGTGAGAGTCAAAAAGTCAACGACGTCACTTATAATCCCGCCTCTCTGATTACCTGTCTTTGCTCCACGATGTATGTAGAAGCAGGTAGAAGCTTGGAGACAAGGGACTATGATGGCTTACTTATCGATAAATCTTTGGATACAGGATTGAATGTCAGCGCTCGCTCAACGGATAACTTTGTTGGGCTTTGTGAAGTTCTTGTCAAGGACGAGCTAGTAGGTAAGCCATCAGTCGGATTTAAAGACGGTTTGATACCATTGTTTTGTCAACATAGCGAGAAGTAGTCTGTGATACTGAGTAACATAACCAACATGTTCGACCCATTTGATTCAGGCAATGGAAGCTCTCTTGACCAGCTGAGATTAAGCTTTCCCAGCACAAAGACCCTTGACGTTGCAGATCAGCAGATATAGGGCTCATGAGGACCCACGGACGTGTTCATGCCAGATAGAGTTCACGAACAGACGATGCCAAGAAGTGATGTGCACCATGTTCAAACACGAAAAACTCTATTTTCGCATACCCTTGAACAAAGCATTATTTGCTTTATTGGTGCACGACAAACTTCAGTATTGAAGGCGTGATCTCTCAAGTGATCGATATTACTGTTGCCCATTTGAAAAATCTCTTTTTTTACTTCTCCTTTGCTAACGAAAGCTTTGACTTGTTTGGTCGATTCTCTCAACACCATGCAGTTATTCGAGTCTGCAGCCTGGCAGATATACAATATCAGGCTCACGAACTGTCATGGATGCAATAGAACTTAGCCATGACCTCGATACTAGTAATCCAGTTGAGATAACCCATGCAGCTAACGACGAATACTCATATCTTGTGTCGCGATGCACATCACAACAACACATGACGGACAAGCAAACAAATCGGTGGGTGTCGTTTATTTTTTAGGATTGCTTACTCCCTGATGCTTACAGAAGCTAGAGCGTTTATTTGTTTTCTTGACTGAGACAGAAAGAGGAATAGACAGCTGGTATATACCCAGCTAATGGAATACCTCATCTACAAGTTGATCATGAATTTGATGACTTGATGTTTTGACGTCAACCCTACCCTGTACTGTAGTCACTGCTTAGTAGGTATTTCTCCGACATAGCTTGAGAAAATACGGAACATCTTACCCCTCTGCTATGGCCAACATGGCAGTGCACATTAATAGATTGGTAACCACCAGAATTGTGGTGCTTCGCACTCGCTTATCGCCAAGACGTACTGGGAGTATGAAACGGTCAGCTGCCTCTTTTCTTCCTCTCCTTAGTTGTCACTCCTACGTCCCAAGGTTTTTTCTGTTATTTGACGTCTATTCTTAGTCCAGGAATAGGAGCAGCCAAGATAAAGTCGCTCGAATCATTATACGGATCTTGACTTAGCTAGTCTTTTTCTCAAAATACTATCTTTGTTAACCCATCCATAATCGATCGAATCTTTTAGGAAAAGCATTCAAATATTTACATCAGGTCAAGTGCTCCGAGGTATCCGGGTACTATCCGCTGGCTGGTAATAGTAGAGACATCGGAAGATGTCTTAGTGCATTGGAGATAACGAGGTTGTAAAAGGCGCATTTCCGCGAATCCGCACTATTACTTGGCGGACATATAATGGAATGTCAAAAATAAACATGGAGCACAACGGCGTTGCCGAGGGATTGACAATGCAAAATCGGGAAGCACTGCCTATCTGGATATCAGCTCAATAACATCTCTCATGAACAAACTAAGTATTTACATGAATTACTCCCAATTCCATACTTGTTGTCCATCTGATATTGTTATTTTTTGTTCAGACGTGTCAATGTTTAGTTATCGATGGCGTGACAATCACCCTAGAAAGTCGCCCCCTGCCTGGCTCTGGTGAGACGACAGGCCTCCTTATTTGCCATGTGTCTACCATGTGACCGCGTGGCCATCATATGGATGACATGTGGCTAGAAGTTGTGACCGTGCGTCCTGCCATATCTCAATTGGCTATATCGCAGCGGCTTGAGACAAGTTGTTGCCATGGATTTGCTCTCCTTCGATATCCAAGACCTTTGATACTTTCTAGTAGAAGTTTTGATGATCTTGACTCAATCTGTTGAGTCAGTATCATCATATTCGTCTCACCGCGTGGCAAATATGATCCAGTACTGTCCATCAGTGTGATTAATCACAGCGGCTTATTCCGGGCTGCCAGTTTAAACTGAAACATCGTCTATTCGCAGCCCACTGGTATCGACTCATGTCGTGTAAAGGAATCTGCACTCCTTTCCTCAGAATATTGAGTTCTCTGAGCACTGTCTTCAAAAATAGTTCAAGTAGTAAGTCCAAACGCCACCGCCGTGCTAAATTGTATGGACCCTTTGAGTGTTCAATGCTCCACGAAGCGTTTTTAGACGCATCGATCAATCTTGGTGATTAGATGATAAGAATGGGGTTGTCATAGTACAGCCAGGACGACGGGTCCAGACCCCGCCTGTCTGCCTGCCCCTAGTTGGAGATGAGAAGTGGTTCTTGAGAAACCCCCCTGTTGAAGATTTGAAGTGGTTCGCTAGTTCGTCACGTCAAAAGCCCCTGTCAGGGATGGGCCCCATAGTAAGCAGATCAAGATCAACACAAAAAGAAAATAAGAAGGCCTACTGACTAGACTTGAATTGTAGAAAGCAAACATATCTTCCTCGGCTGAATTCAATGTCTGTTAAATGGCTCGATATTGATTATACCTCCAGAGAGGTCATCTGATCACGAGAAACAGTACGCCTGCCTAACAAAGTCTTGTTGTCCGATTGGCATGTGGGTAGTATCGAATGGATCACTGTAACTATAGACTTGCTCACTAAAACAAGTCCTGTTTCTTACCAAGCCATCGTCTTATCTCATGACATAATGGTGGCAACGGGGCAACTTGCAATGGTCTTGCCATATATCTTGCCATGCAGATGATGTTGTTTGGAATTGCCGAATTGAGTCTGTAATTCCGGGACATGAGAGAAGCGAAGTGGGGAGTCCAAGAATACCAGGTCTAGCCTTGCTACCTGTGGTTAGTAGACTCGTCTCTAGACTGTCTAGATGCCGTACGCCAAGCCTAGTCCGGATATCCGCAAATAAGACAAGAAGGAGACTTCTTGAAGATCTACTATCAGTTGCCGCTAAACGGTTAGCCTATACGTCAAATGTGATATAAGGGGCACGATGGGGAAGGTGTTCCTTAAACTGTCCGAGTTGCGTAGGGTTCCCACCGGATAATCACCTCAACGAGCCTAGTCAAAACACTGGACTCAAGGTAGGGTGGTATTTGGGAGGGGTCTGGAGAGGGGAAATTCCCCTGACCTGAAGGCACTAACTGTCGCATCCCTGTCGCAAAGCCTGTGCAGCAGCGGATGAACAAGCTCAACAGAGCAATCAATTAAAACAAAAGATATGCATGATGCAGGTCTCTTACCTGACTTAAATCTATGGTACGCTGACGGTCGTAATCGGGCGAGCGATACTCTAAGGAAAGTAGTAGTTTATAACGTAACCTCTGCTATAGCGTGGCTTGGCTGGAAATCATTCCTGGGCAGACCACCTTTCAAAGTTTCATATAAAGTCCCTCATCCCATGTCTCCTTCCCTCTTTAGGATCGCGATCCTGACAAACTTTGTTTCCTCGAGAACTGTCCCAGAATGGCGGAAGCAATCGACAACAGGGGCCCCGAGCTCATGGGCGTCAACATCGCCTTTTACGCTATGGCTTTGATTACATGCCTATTGCGATGCTATGTCCGCCGTTTCGTGGTTGACGCATTCAGGACCGACGACTGGCTTATGGTTGTGTCTACGATATTCTTCACTCTGTATGCGACCTTTTCAACTGTCGGTACCACATTCGGTACAGGCCGCCACCACGATGATCTCGAGACCTACCAAGTTACCTCTGCTATGATGGTGAGAAATTCCAATTCTAAACCGACGTATTCCCTTTCTAACAGCATCAACAGTGTTGGTGGTTCTGCTATCTCTGGTATTGTCTCACTATGATCTCCTGCAAATTGTCCATCGGATACTTTCTACTACGCGTTACCACCGAGAAGGTCCAAAAATGGATCATTTATCTCGCCATGTTCTCAACTGCCTTGTCCGGCATCATATTTTTCTTTGTCACCGTCTTTCAATGTCATCCCGTTTCGTACTTCTGGAACAAGGAGCAAGACGGCACATGCATCAACCCAACCGTTGTCATTGCACTGGCTGTTCTGTACAGTGTTTTCGCCGTCGGCTCCGACTTTGTTTTCGCGATTCTTCCAGGTTTCATTGTTTGGAAGCTACAACTGCACAAGAAGACTAAATATTCGCTGATTCCTCTTCTTGCAATGGGTTGCGTGTAAGTTGAACTACTCTGCCACTGCGAAATGACTGACTGACACGCAAATAGTGCAAGTGCTGCCGTCATCGCACGCTTTCCTTACTTGCCCCTCATCAGATCGCCCGACTTTCTCTGTAAGGATATCACCTCAGGCTTATCAACCGAAGAAGCTAACCAAGAATCACTAGGGAACACCACAGACATTGCGATCTGGTCAACAATCGAGCAAGGCCTGGCCATCACCGCAAGTAGCATGGCCACCCTGCGGCCTTTGATCAAGCAAGCTGCCTTCCGCCTCGGCTTGACAAGCAAACCTGTATCAATTGGCCCCTCCGGCTACAAGAACTCATCCCGAACTCCTGGTCCTGGTACACCCAAGGCCTTCTCCGGTCGCGACGCATACACTTTATCATCCGTCAGCCGCACCGCCAATGAGAAGCGAGGAACCAGCTTCTTCCCTGGCGATCTCGAAACCGGCATCAAGAAGGAGATAAAGTGGGAGGTCAAGATATCAAGAACAGTGGCAAGTGAAAGCCAGGAAGAGCTTCATACGCCGAGGAATGCCATGAATAGGAATGTCATCTAATAAGCTCTCGAGAGCATACTATCTCTAATTTTTATACCCTTCTAATACAATCACAAAGAAAGAAAGTCTAAGATAAATCCACCGCTGTTCCATTTCATTATGTTTGCCACATTGGATAAGATGCAGATTTTGAAAGATTGATTCCTCAGGTATCCATATCATCATGAACCACTAGTATCCATCACAAGAACCAGGTTGCTCTTGTTAGCAGCATTATGCTTGCAGACATCCTTTCCTCTAAATGCCAACTCAAAGAACGAGTACAGCTCCACAAAACTATAGGCGATGATAGTCGGTAGCATCAAGATCCAATGCAACAGTCCTCTCGTGACACCCTGAAGACCCTTGTTATAGTTGCTGTCGCTATCACCAGGGACTGGCAAGTTCCACCGGACGAGGACCGTGGCTATCAGCAAGAACACATATTGTGATCCCAGGAAGATGAGGCAAACTGTTTGGAAGAGGCTATCGCTAATGAAGAGTCGCTTGTGCTCGGGGGCAGCCATGTTGATCAGCTGAACAACGATAGGGGAGAACACAGAGAAGATGGCGCTGGCGCAGAGGACGAGTCCGTAGTATATGAAGAATCGGCTGGCCCAGCTGACAGACAGAAGGAGACTCGGCATACGGTAGGTCTTGACAATGAAGTAGTGGAAGACTTCGCCGGCGCCAATAGTCCATCGTCGAATCTGAAGAGCCCACTCGCGGATTTCGTCGATGTAGTTGCTACCAGAAGTCGGACCGTTGATGGAGATGAGGTTGAGGGGTCTGATACGGATCTCACGTTTCGTCATGATAGTGTATCGAATCAAGGCAATAATATCCTCCATCTGATAGGCTGGATGGGTAAATGCTCCCTCCTCCAATAGCTTGACGCTAAGAGAGTAGTGCGACATGGGGTTTATGTTCCAAGGGATTAAAACTCCCATAAAGAAAAAGGTACGCAAGACTCCAGTGATGTCGACGAAGAAGGGCATGGAATCTCGCTTGTAGACAATGATGGACTGCCAGATAGACGAGTGACGATCGGCAGTATCCAACTTGCAGTACTCAGCCTCCAGCTCCATCATGTATTCGGCGTCGAAGACAGCGTCGCAGTCGCAGTTGGTAAAGATGTGTTCATATTTCTCGTAATTGTAGTCCACATCGTCACGGAGGATCTGAAGGCCTTGGCGACAGGCATAGTTCATGTTTGAACATTTGCCGCTGATCTCGCCAGGGACGTCTGATGGGTGAAAGGTAACGATGAGACGAAGGAATTTGTTCTTATACTTTGTCAAAACTTCATCCCGCTTGGCTTCCTTATCGGGTGTGCGAGCTTCCATGCCAATGATGATAGAGATGCGCGACTTGGCATCTTTTTGTCGGACAAGAGAGTCCAAGGTAGTTTCCAGCACACTCATCGGTTCCTTGTACAAGGTCATGGCAACTATGTGACGAACAGTTGAGTAGTCGTCAGGCGTAGAATCAGATGCCTCAACATCTTGAACTTTTGTGGTCTTGCGCTTGTTTCGTCTGTTGATAGCGATCGTTCGACGGATGGCACATATCGTTGCTATTAGCCAGATAAGTTGGAAAAGGCCGATTAATATGATGATGACGATATTTGTTGCTTGGTTCATGTAGGGGACAAAGGGCATCCATATGGGGAAGTGAAGAAAGATAAAGATTATTAAAAGAAATAGCAAGTTCCAGCGGAAGTATCTGTTGGCTGCTTCGAGTTTGGCAGCGTCGACGCCAGCGTCCAGACTGATGACAGATGATGTGATGGTTGTTTCACCCATGTTGAGAGTAGGTTGCCTCTAGAATAATGGAATTTCCCTGGTCTGAAATAAATAAAATGACAAACAGTCTGGTGGGACATAGCTAGTATTAATAGTTTACACGATAGTGTCGTCAAACATCCATCGGCTCAGACTCCCTTCTCTCCCTGTCTCTTATTAGGCTATAGAAAAACAATATAAATAAAGTGATGGAAGGTTCCTTACGCTTTACCCATTTGAATTAAAGCCAAGCAATAGCGCTAAAATCTTACCAGGGAGGGAGTTTATCTTGGTGTCAGCCAAAGTCCCTGTCGTAGATTACTTGACTATCTAAACGCTAACCAATAGGGTCTCGCCGTTTAAAGTACAGCCAAGAGCCGCATGTGAGGGATTAAGTTTACCCATCGGAGTGAAGTCATAGGATTCCGTATAAAGATCAAAAAGCCCTGGGAAACAAGCTCAGAGAGGAAAGACTTGGAAGCAAGAGGCCCAGAAGAGAGAGACTGGAGGAGGAGGAACACGTATGCTTGGGTCAAACCTTGCTTTGTCTTGGATGACGGAATCAACAAACAGAGTCTTGCTAGCTTAGTGCTTTCCGTTTCAGCCAGCCAACGTGTAGTAGTAGCGAGATTACCGAAAAAATGTCATGATTCTAGACCACATCTACTCCTATTACTTATTGGATCTTATCCCAGCGTTGTGGAATCGATGAACCAGCGCACTGGGTCCAGCTGCAAGGGAGCCTCAGTGTATCAGAAAAATTGGCCGCTAGGAACATAAGAGACAAAATTATCGAGCAAGCTTATGCTACTTAGACTATGCTTCTTAGACTACTTATTTTTATGGTCTAAGACTTAGGAGGCCAACTTTTCTGCTACCCACCTGGGGAGTTGAGCTATTGGCTTGGTATGACATTCGTGTCGCTACAAGAATGCTGAACGTTTGTCTATTGCTCATTTCATAGGACAATAGCAAGTATTGAATTCGTTAGTATAGAGCTGAGCCCCAACGGTAGTGGCTTTCAGCCGCAAATTCTATGACGGAGATGGACTAGCAACCAACGCTAGCAGATGCCATTTCCAATTTCCTGGTATAGAAATGTGGAAATTCCATGCTAAAAGTCGCTTGTTATCGCAGTAGTCTGAATAGTCTTCAGCTGTGGCGCAATAAAAGTCAAAAGAGACCCTTAAACCCGCACCGCTTGTTGTGAAATGTTAAAAAATCTGCTAAATCGACGATTCAAATATCCCTTGCTGATAACCATGTTCAGCTGTGGCGTAATATTGCAGCTGGTAAAATACGCGACTGGCTCAACGTTGAGGCCAACAACGTGTGTCAATGATTCATTCGTTCTGATAACAATGACTCCACTGGCTTGTCAAAGTTCATGATTTTTAGCTTTGACCGCTTAATGTTGGAGGAGAAGAGGCCACCGAGTGTTTGGTCACCAAAGTTCTCTCTTCCACATCCTCAGAGTTAGGGCATGTTAAACCTTCAAGATTCCCTGATTTTGTTCCGATCAGAGACCTTACTTTTGCAGAGTTTGACTCAGCCTTTTCGGACTAATTGCTAGCTTTCTTTCCCTGGCGTGTTGCCTATACAGGCGGGTAGCAACAGAATAGGGACTTGAAGCAGTTCAGACAAAATTATTAGACCATTCTCAGACTACATAAACACTAAGAGTGATCTAATATTTATGTTAATTATTAAATTAGTATCGCTTTTTATGTAACCCGCCTGCCATTGTCCCAATGGCACGACACCTCAGACACGAGCAACTTCGGTTGTTATTCGTTGTCTTATCTCTTTGCCACACCGACTTTCCAGTCTGGTTTTGTTCTATCACTATATCCCTCAAAATATGTTGAGATAGTGTGATTAATAATTGGAAATACCCCAAGTCCTGATACCTTTCAACACAGAGCTATCCAAGAGACTTGTAAAGCCCAAAAACCACAGCCGAGGCCATGACTCGCCATCGAAATCGACCTACAATATTATCTGGACTAATACCATAAGACACTGTGAAAAGTGGAACGCAGTCAACATGAGGTCTTTATAAACCTGGGGCTTGATAGATACCACCGACTTCTGCAATACATCTGTTTAGCTTCCAAGCTGTCCCTCAGCATCTTGGTAAATCTGTTTATTTTTTAATGTTAAATCACTTAAATCCTTCGAATCGACAGTATCAAGTATTTGATCCCGCATGACTTGAACTAGCCACATCTGCGAGTCTAATACATATTCAGCATCCTCCTGCATCTGCAGGTGCTGGATCGGCCCGTGTTCCTTTCTCTTCAGAATTTGCTCTGTTTGGGTAACGTCAGCTCAAATGGTTTTATTATGTGATTGCTGTTTTTGTTTGTTTATATCACTCCATTAATAGCCAGACTCATCACTGCGTTTGACTTCGCTTTGATTGAGAAACTGATGAGCTTCTGCTACGTAATTCACCCGCCAGGCTTTCATTCATCCATCATCTCAAAGAGACGATGTGCAGATGAGACAACATCCGAAAGAGAAATGCGGCAACAGAGATGTCCGTTGGCGAACACGGATCCCATCCCGATTGGCTAAGAAGCATGCCAATAGGCCAGGATTCCGATCCAAGTCAACTGCGGATAACAAGTTAGCCCGCGGGCCCGTTTGCGAGTAAGCTAACGGGAGAATCTCCTGACCAGGTTGGGTACTATGACGGTTAAATTGTTTATTTTCCTGCCATTACCAGTAAACTCTGGGCGCTGGTTCGGGATGCACCTTAGCCAGCGGGGTCGGTTTTAGACTCGCCCAGGCCTCAGGGTATCAGAACAACCGGTTGTCCAAAGCATAAAGGAACAAATGGCAGCACATTATATGGCTCAGGCTGGACTACTTCGGCTATTTAGTTTTGTGTCCTATAAGTTGAAGGCTGGAGATTCTGCTACACACCAGACATGACATCTTTGCTCGGTAAGTAGGGGCCAAAAGGGCCACTCTACAGGGTTACATTCTCACACCCTTACTTATACAAGCCTCACTAGCAAGGCTGATGATCATGATGAAGTTCCTTGATTAGTAGATACCCGGCGCTAGTGACTGCACGGCGGGCCGTCTGACCAACACCGGGGGCTTCTGGTATTAGTAATTCATGGCTTAAGACGATGAGGATAAACAGAAGGAAAACATATTTTGGTAGCTTTGAAGGTAATACACTCACCAGAAGATGACTGGTTCGTTCGGGAGATGAATATTCTGCAAAGGATTCAGGAGATAGTTAGGGTAGGCTCAGATCTCCGTCTGATAACCCCGATTGCTATCTACAAAGTGAAGCACTACACAAACCTCATACTCCCAAGAATGCATCGAGGACTCATAAACAAGGCCAACACTTCCCATCACGGAGACCTGAAACCAGAAAATATTTTCGTGTTCCGAGAAGTTAATGCAGATATCATTAGTACTGCTGACTTTGGTGTGTCAAGATTCCATAGAAAGTAAACAGATGATCGGAGGAAGGCAAAGGAATACACCGATAAAGTTATCGGAACAACTCGATACATGTCTCCGGAGCTTAGAAACGCCAATCAAGTACCAAGGAAGCTTGATTTTTGGTCTCTGGGATGCTTGTTCATTGACTTCATCATCTAGGCAACATGGGGCCTCGGAGGACTCGAAACGTTCAACCAACTCGACAATGACGAATTCTGGCAGAAGACAAACAATTCTCACAGTGTTGGGCATGATAACATTACTCGGTGGATAGACATTATGAAAACAATTTTATTGCCAAAAACTGCTCTTGGGATATACTTCGAGTCGTCTCTTCAGGCATGTTGAAACTGTTGGAACGACACAACTCTAAGGAGATTTATACCAAGTTGGAACATATTGTCAAGAAGTCGGGATAGCAACGATTATTGTTTGAATTGGAATCACAGGGCAAATATATCAGCTCTTACTGTTCCAGCTATTTTATCGGAGCCGCAGAATGGTGGCCAAATCGCATGTTTTCTCATCCTGTAACAGGCCCTAGCCCTTCGACTCAGCAAACCCCAGCATTTGAAGGCATCTCGAAATACCTCAGCTGGTAGGTAGCAGAAAGGTTGGCCTCTCACCTCTTAGGGTATAAAAACAAGTAGTCTAAAACTCCTAGTCTAAGCAGCATAAGCTAGCCTAGGGAGTTTTGTATCGAAGTTTAAACTGAGGTTTATGTAGAAGTTAAAGTTGTTACGAGGCATTCATGTAAACCAATCCCTATCATTCTTCGGTTCACCTAAGAGCCGACTATAAAACACCAACGTTCCAATCTAAGTATTTACCTTAGTCCAACATTGCACCTTATTCTTACCTGCACTATTGATTATTAATAGACGTGACGCCTTGCATAGTTCGGCACTGTGCCTTATATTATCTGCTAATATAAGCCCAGTATATACTCATCTATCCCCTGGGAACCCAACCTGTTATAGAGTAGTCCACAGCTATTGATTTAGTAATTACAGCAACCACCTATCATCTCGACCCGTCCTTGACAGCACGCTTGCCACTGTACTTCCGTACCATGGGAGAAATATTTTCTTCGATCAATGTTGATCAGGGAAGATTGTGCGTCTTATCTCACGTGACAGTCCCAGTCATGTATCCTTCATGGTCTCCAACTGTTTTGAGCAAAAATGGTGCTGGTATGACCGCCATGGTGAGGTATGCGGCTGGCATTACTGGGTTCACAATTGTAGCATGCTCGCGGTTCTTGACGGATGAAACAGGCGCCTACTCCAGGCAGAGAGACCTCAACTAACCTGTATTACAGTTCGGTGTCCTTGCACAGGTAACATTCCCCGGAGACTTGTCGCCTTGCTTCAAGGATGAGTTTATTCGATCGTATCCGACGAAAGATGTCAGCTTTACTTATGTATTTGTGCAGCTCGAGAGATCACAAAGGATTTACTTCATGTTACAGGGCCTAGTTTCGAGTCGTAATGTACTGACTAATCTCAACGCGTACTATGAATAGCCTCCTATCTACTTGATTATACGTGATAAATACGTAATGATTTCTTTTCAGATCTGAGGACCAGCGGATGTGAGATTGGGCCCGCAGACAAGTTAGCTATTTGATTGCCATTCGTTAGGATGATGAGGTCAAACAAGTAAGTTAGATAGGAGAGATAGCGACCTGGGTGAATGATTGCATTTTACATACAAACTCTGACCTGGATTCTATACATTTACTCAGACCTTCCAAATTATCTATTTATGACCTTTAACTTTGACCTTGTTGACTGAATCCCCGTGTGACTGACAATCCCGCTCTAACTCCCACTGGAAAACAACTACTCTATCTCACAAACAGCGGCGAAAAGCAAATTGAGATATTACATAAGCCGGGGTGCTTGGTGGGATACGCATCTCTCAATGCGCAGACTGTCAGATGCAAAACGTTGAGTACGGTATGTGTACGAAGTTGGTGAGGTGTGCTCGGGCCAACATGCTAAAGTACTGACACTGCAAGTTTCCCGTTGGTAATCCGTCCAAGCGGGTTGGCCCGCCCTATGCAAATCTTCCGTGTAGTCCGTCGGATACTTCTCAGCTGTTTTCAACTCACACCGCCCAATTTGTTAAACGGAATAGATGCAAGGAGCAAAAAAGAAACCGTCTCGGAAGTATAGCGCCAAAAACATGACTGCTGCATCAGAGTTACTAAAAGCTTAGAGTGTATGGAGTTAGACAGGATTGTAATAGTGTGTTATAACGGCAAACATGAAATTGAAAACGATTAACATATACTGGCGAAACGTTTTCTCGAGCACTAACTAGGGAGTTACTACCGGGGATAGTTCATTTTATCTAACATTGCATCACTGTGGTACTGTAGCTAAAGAAAAATGATACAAGTGACCAGTCGCGAAGCTTTCCTGACTCCAGCCACCAACTAAATTCCGCTTTTTAGTCATGATCAACAAACCTCTGAACCCAAGGCGGTATATCTTGCTTTTATTATCACTTGTAGGTAGTGGTTAGAATGACGTATCGTTGATTGTCTCAGTGCCGCAGTGCTACATATGCAGATAAGCTAATTTGGTAACAGTGATCCATAATACTCGCAAAAGACTCCTGTAACAAAACAAGCGACACCAAAACCAAGGTCAGCTCGCATACTTCCCGTCGCCGAAAGTGGGATGATCACCGATACTGAGAGGGGTTCACAAAACGTTCTAGATAAATACCTCTAGTGCTACTACTGTCCCACTGTCACAATCTCACACTCTCTGTCTCTTCATCAAAGAAAAACAATACAGACACATCAAAATGCTTCATGAGTACTTTGCTATCAACTATTGGTGGGCTGTGGCCGTTATCTTTTGGTACATCGTCTCTTCTGTCATATCATGGTATCCCCTACGTCATGTTCCAGGACCTTTCTTAGCCAAGTTCTCACACCTATGGCTTGCCCGGTTGGCACTGAGCGGTAAACAATATGAAGCTCATCTCAAACTCAACAAAGAATACGGCCCCTTAGTCAGGGTCGGTCCAAACGAGGTTTTCACCGATGATCTGGAGCTACTGCGCAAAATCAACAGTACAAAGAGCTTATACCCCAAAAGCGCCTCATATAGCGGTTCCCGATTGAATCCCTGGCATGAGTCTCTTTTCATGATGAGAGACCCGATTACCCATGACAAGATGAAAGCAAAACTTATCTATGGTTACAGTGGTAAAGAAACAATGGGTCCCGAAGCTGCCATTGATGAGCAGATCATGAACCTTATTCATCTCATACAGGATAAGTATATGTCTATACCTGGAGATTTCCGTCCACTTGAATGGTGTAAAACCGCAGGACTCTTTACCTTGGACGTTATCTCTCGCCTGGCCCTAGGGCGGGAATTTGGGTGTTTGAGCAGTGATGAGGACATCCACTGTTTCTTCGACACGCTGAAGGACTATTTACCTATTATTTCGTTAACAACAGACGTTCCATGGCTTCGGAACATATTCTTCTCATCTTTCTTTCTCAGCTTATTTGGTCCCAGTATCAAAGACAAGAGAGGAATAGGAAAAATGATGGGGCTTGCCAACAGGGTTGTTGACGAGTTCTACGATGGTGATGGTGATGGTGACGGTAAAGTCAAACAGGATATGCTTGTAAGTCCCCCTTAAGTGTGATATTTGCGAGCTCTACTAATAGACCTGGGAGGATTCTTTTAAGAAACACGGATTGACTAAAGAAGAGTGCGAAATTGAATCAATCTTCATGTTTGTCGCAGGATCGGATACCACAGCATCTGTCATTAGAGCAGGCATGCTTCACATTCTTGCGACACCACATGTCTACTGTCGCTTTAAGCAAGAGATTGAGAAAGCTATCCGTGAAGGATATGCATCAAACCCAATCAGCAATGCAGAATCGCTTCGTCAACCATATATACAGGCTAGTAGCACTATTTTTTCTCAATCAAAGCGTGACTGACAACATGAACAGGCTGTTGTATACGAATGTCTTAGAATCCGCTCTGTCTCAACTAATATGAGTTTCAAAGAGGTTCCAACTGGCGGTGAAATTTATAATAAAATCCTTCTTCCTGCAGGGACTAATATAGGCATGAACTTCTCAGGACTACTCCGTTCAGAGGCCTTATTTGGTAAAGATGCTCATATCTTTAGACCAGAAAGATTTACCGAGGTCGATAATGAGACAAGTGCTGTTATGAAGCGAGATGTTGAATTAACATTCGGGCTTGGAAGATGGAGCTGCTTGGGAAAGCCTATCGCGCTAATGGAGTTGAATAAGATCTTCTTTGAGGTAAATAATGAGCAGATGCAGTTATTTGGATGCTGACAAAAATTATAGCTCTTTCGTCACTTTGACTTCCAGCTGGCTGAGCCACAGAGGGCAATGGAGTTTGACAGCTATATGTTGTTTCGTGATAAAGGTTTAATTCTCAGAGTTACCGAATCAGGTCTTAAAGATATTAAATCATTGAAGGATGAGATGTATTTATAGGGAAGGATGAAGACTTCTGTACATTTAGAATTGGAGATTCTAGGACAACCTTCAAGTCCAAGTTGCATAATTAATCATTGTCGCCAGGAGGACTTAATGCTACTGATCTATTAGGTTGAGATTCTGCTGTTGTATCACCCGTCTTTCTCCCTAAAGCAGAGAGGTATTATATTATCAGCAGCAAATGCATCAGGCTATCATATTTAGAGGGCTTTAAGTATCTTCTAGATATCCCAGCATCTTATTTATTACGCTGGAATCAATAAGCTTTAGATTGGCCGTTTCACTAGCTAATACAGTAGTTTCAGTATAAGTGTAAAGGGGTAATTAGCTTTAAAAGAAAAAGATAATTAAAATGAATCACGATTATGGATGTAATGCTAACTACTTCAGGTACATATGCTTACATTGCCCCGCATATTAAGTCATCCTCACGATAAGAGAAATTGAAATAAGTAGAAAAACAGTCTGATACCATCTCAAGTAGGAAACATATTTCTCTTTGAATTGAGTTTGAAGACGAGAAATCATAGACATCCAAAGCCTTACAGAGCCCTAAGTGACCGGGTTTATTGTCCAGACTTTTAGTGCCGTTTCGTAGGATGTATTCAAGTGATACAGCCCCAATGTAGTCACTAGAAGGTCAAAGAGATGTTGTTACCAGAACGGACACAATAGTGATATGGGCATGATTAGGCTAATATGGACCAGCTGCACGCCACTGTTATAGACATTTTTGCTAAACATCCACCGCCAGATTCTCAAGAGACGAAAACGCAGGAAATCGTTATCTTGAAAGACCCTCCAGCTAAAACCCTACCAACTCTCAAGTCTATCATTCTTACAATCTAACCTTAACTTAGGGTAAGCCGTGGTACACTATCGCTCGCAATAGGTATCCATTTTCCAATAGCTAAAGGTCTTACCTGACAAGTGCTGTTTATCTACTGGGAAACAAAGGTCAAGGAATCCATACTTGAGATACTCATCGTTCAGGAACCAGATCATAATTTTTCATGGAGTATTATTTTGTATCGCAAGGGTACTCATCTATGCTTGATAGGTCTGTCACTTCAACACAGGGCTTGAGGTCTGGACTTTTTGGCGGAACCGGCCAAAAGACGCAAGATCTACAAATTCACTTCACTAATAATTCAAGGATTTTGGATAGTTGTCCAAGTACTGTGTATAGATGAATTCGAGCGTCATTCTAGGAGATAGTAAGCCACCTAATAATTAATACAGTATCTCAGGCACTAAAGGTAAAGTTTTATAATGCTTAAGGAGAATAATATCAATCAATCTCTCGGGAAAGTCTCCGTCCTCCACTTGGGTACCAAAAGGTGCATGATGGACGGGCTTAGAACCTCCCTCGCACTCCGCAAGGAGCGAGAATTACACTTGGTTACATCATAGTAGTCCGAATAGACATCTCGATTCCGATGTCCCGATGCAGGGAGTTCGATCGGGTTATCTTGTTGTTGCACAGCGTCCATATCCCCGCCTTTGTGAGACACTAGTACATCCACGGTACCTTGCACTAGGAGCCTTGGAGTTCGGACATCCAGTCAACGAACCGAAACAGATGCGTACTCGAACACGGCAGAGGTGACTGAGACAAGATCAGGGACTGCTCGTATTTATGTCTCACTAGAGGCAACGAGCCGCTTTCCACCCGAGCCGCCTTGGATCCCTTGCATGATTGATCGACAGAAGGGATCATTTTGCATGCCAGACCTGTAAGACATACGGACCATCGGTCAGTTCAACAGTGAAATGTGACGTCAAAGACTAAGATGATTGATCGATCATGAGGAGAGCACGTAACACCGAGATGTTGGCTGACTAAATGAAGAGATAATAAGCGAACCTGCCACTAGCGAAAAGTCTATAAAGACCAAGGACCTGTCCGCAAGCTCTCTCATCTTCTCATCATGAACATCTTCCTTCACTTTCAAGCTAAACTATAACACTCCGATCTAAATTTATCAAAATGAAGTTCTCCTTCGCCTCTACTCTCCTCCTTGCCAACGGCATCGCTGCCATGCCTTGGTCTTCCCTCAACGCTAAGCAGTCCAATGGCGAAGAGATCACGTCCGTTCCATGTTGCCCATTACACAAGTACATACTAACTCTTCTTTCAATTGCAGTCTTCACATTCAGGTCTCCCAGCCGCCTTCCAACCACGCCTCCTCCCCCATGCACCGCGGAGTCGTCAACGTCCACAACTACGACGTGTGCCTCAAGGTCTGCTGGCCTGAGGAGCCTACATGCCCTGAAGGCTGGGTGAGTGATGCCGAACTCTGTATTTCTCAAGGCTTTGCTAACAACTCTACAAGAACTCCAAGAAATTTGTATGCTACATTGTAAAACATGGGACTCAATTGTTACTAACAGACTTTAGGGAGACGGTGACTACCCTTGCTGGACCTGCTGCAAGAAGACTGGTGATGACGATCTCTAAACATCAGATTTGTCATAGCCCTACGGAAAAGGGTTGCAAATTTCACTTCAATAGGAGGATACTTAGGCAGTACAAGTTAAATGGACATTCGTTCTACATCAAAATCATTCGATATATTTGCTCTACAAATGTGATATATATAAGACTTAACTATAACTGAGTGCGATAAAGCCTTGGATATTTACTAATATAAGTTTAGTATAAACCTATTCTCTCATAAAGATCTCCTGTTATGGAATCATAGGTTGCGCTTGCGCTTAAAGCTTAAATCCCATGAATCCTCAGAGGGGGCTTGTAACTCTTGGCGAACTAACGAAAATCCCAGAGAGTAAAATTACGTAGGTCGTCTTGCGCTGTTTCCAAAGCTAAGGACAACTTCTGCTGAATAGTACAGGAGTGTACAGACCTTGAGTAATAATCATTATTTAACCATTTTGGTACCCTGTAACCTTTGATCATGTCCTTCAAACCTTCAATGCTGAATCGGTAGAACGGTTCAGGGTGACTACGGCTCAGAACCCCGTATTTCTTCAGCTCCTTTGTTAAAACACCCAAGAGCATCGCTGAGCACTCATAAGAACACTCCATTTCTTCTCCTTGTAAACGATCAAGAAGGTCATAGGTTGCTGTGGACATTGCATCGAGATAGTCCAGCCGTGCTTCATTGATTTGGTCTGTATCCTTGGTCAGTAAGCTTTTATTACAGTATGTCTTAATGAAGCATACCGAGAATGTTTGAGGGGATAGGGATGTCTCCAGCTTCGATGATTTTCCCGCTGTACCGTAATGCTAGCTGGGTCATTGCCTGGAACATTTCTGGTTGCGAGAAAACCCAAGAAACGAACAGACAGAGAATACAGTCTCTTCCGTAAACTGTTGGCACTTCTGACTGTAATCTCCCTATCCATATCTCGGCGTATAGCTCAACAATTTCATGGCATTCATAGTAGTCAACGATCATAGCCAACTTTGCAAGCATCTCAAGGTCAAGAGACCTTGGTACGTCTCTATGGTAACCGTGTATAACTGTTAGTACGATGTTGAAAGCCTTGGGGTCTCAATCGCTTGCTGTTACTTGTCGGAGCCCCGATCGGTGATCAGCGTTTCCCTCTATAAAAGGACCAGAGAACATCTTCTCAAAGTAGGAGGAAGCTAGAACTAGATGCGTTCCTGAAACTAGCATTCGAATCTCTACCTGACTTGGCAGGTTGGTAGATCTTTCCCCGTAATTCGAAGCTTGTAGGCTTGAGCTGTCGGTATTCTTTCCAGCGTCAGAAGGTCCAGGGTCTGTTGCTTCCGCATCCGAAAGTTCTGGACGAGAATAAGTCACGCCAGGGAATGAAGACAATGGATCTGTAGTATCATTGAACGACGTAGGGATAGAAATAGGGGATTCTTGCGGCGGTGGGGGAGGTGGTGGAAGACTGAATTTCTTCTTTTTCTTCTTCTTCTTTTTCTCTCCAGTTTCGAGCTGTTTCTTTTTCAGTGTCTCTTCTCCTATCCATATTCTCTCAGACTCCCAGATAAAAGTCTTATCGATGCATGTAGTGAGAATGAGTTGCGTATCCCCGTTCGAATGGAATATGTAGGTTGATGGCTTTTTGCTGCCGACTTTATTTTCCAAGCCTCCTTGAATGGAAACATGCTCAGAACTTGAATTGCTATGAGCCATCTTCACTGGCTTTACTCTTTAGCGTCTGATTATAGAAAGGGTGGAAGAAATGCTTACATGTGTGAAACTGAGTTCAAGTCACGATAATCTTGCAATATTTTGGATGTTGATTAGCAAACAGAATGCGGATTGAAGTGTTATATCTACGTAGTTTGAGCAGCCGCCGGGTTTTGTTCATGTCAGACGACACCAGGTTCCCCGCGGGAGGCCGACCATCCTTTTCCAACCACCGAATCTCCCCTTTTTTGATGTAAGCCAATGGCATCTTGCTCATCCTGGTCAGTTCTGTTGGTTGTTATATTATCTGTTGGTTGGCAAGAAGGATAAGGCTAGCCAAAAGAGGAGCATTTTGGTCATGTGTATGCCACGGCGAAAGTGATGTTTAATTCGCAAAGCTGAACGCACTTTTAAATACCCAGGGTGGTTAAAGACAATAAGTATAAAGTTACAGCTTTCAACCTAAGAAAAAGAAGCAATTGATAATATCATGGATAAACTACATATATAGTATGCCCGATTTGACTTTATTGCTCTATCCCGCACTGTAATGATCTTGGCATGGATCGTCCTATGCCACCTAACACGGACATACTTTATCTTTGACAGCGGTAAAATTGAAATTCTGATTGGCGCTTGGTTGCACACTGGAACATAACAACACCTCAACAGCGCTTCGCCAAGTTCCGGCTTATCAATTCTCATCTATCCTAACATATTTTTTGCGTTGACAGGCAGCCTAAGCTCCTGTGCGCAGTACCGGTGGTCGATGAGCAGTTTTTCTGTCTTGCTATGATATTTATTGACCCCTTTGAGACAAGTACATAAGACATTGGCTAGAGGTGTCAGAGCATCATGGAGTGATTGGCGTATTTGACACTTGGTCGGCCTCCCGCATATGCTTCGATACTTCGGACTTTGAATGGTGTCTTCCCCCGCCAATCATACCATCACAGTGGATAAAGCAGCCGCTATATACACGTATTGCTCCAGAAATGGTTGGAAAAACGCAGAGACTCAAACCAACATCTTTCGATAATTGGTTAACTAGGTTCAACAAGTAGCGCCGGTCGGCCTCCTGGATGGCTAGCTCACTCTAATAATAAGAGAAATAATAACATAAGATACCCGCATCTGTCAAGTCAGACGTTCCGCAGAAACCTGATCCTTTAGCTTCCAAGATGGGAAATATCTTTGGTCGTGAGGCAGAGGCAAGCCCGGCGCCCCCTGAACGATGTCCTGCAGTAGTAGCAACAAGACAACCTTTACACTATCGAGAAACCTTTGCTCTCGAGGACACGTTCCAAAATCGTGAGGTTTCACGGATTCAGTATACCCGCCCTTGCTTTGCTTATGCTCGTGGAGAATGTTTCCGGGGAACGGCCTGTCGATTCTCACACGCAGGGATCACGAATACGACGACAGGGAACATTCGAAAACCTTGCCGATTTTTTACGCGAGGTCATTGCAGGCGTGGAGAAGCCTGTAATTTCTCTCATGACCGATCCTCGGTGCAGGACTCGACAGATACATCAAAGGTATGTATTTGGTCGCTAGTGAAGTCTAAATCTAGTGCAAATTGACTGATTTGAAATAGGATGATGAATGTACCGAAGGTTGGGCTCGCGAGTTCGGAGGCGCCTGGGCCAAGTTCGGAGACGGTGCAGCAATTGTAGACGTCTCACTTCCTTCAGACTTTTCTGCCATTGAGATACGCAATCTTCCAATCAGTTACTCAGCAAACTCAGTCAGAACCTTGCTTTCTGACCTTGGTATGACGGTATCAATGAGCGATATACGATATATAAAAACTAAAGTCATGCCGAATGGGGTTGCAATTGTCAAAGTTAAAGACCCGGCCTTTGCAACGACCGCGTGTTCGCGACTACAGACGTGCATTGAACCCCCAGACTTGGTAGTCAACTCGATACGCGTTCCAGTCCCTGCAGGATTCCAATTTGGCCAGGTTGACAACAGGCAAGTCCGTTGTTCATGGCATCGGCCTACTAGAACAACCTCTTTACACTTTCCAAACAAGAAAGTTGCGAGCAGATCATTCTACAACTTCAAAAGCCAAAAGTATCAGGTTAACGGCATGAACGTCACGGCACAGTTGCTTGTTGCAGAGGATCCGACTCAGCCAAATGGGAGATGGAAGTTCGACTTGATCGGACTGCGTGCTACCACTACGGCGCAAGATATCGCTTCCGTCTTTCCTTCATCTGAAAAACCTTGTCTTGTTGCTATGGGAGATCCAAATTACGACATGGATATAGAAGTGGATTCGACTTTGGTCAAGTCAATGCTGTACGAGAAGGGCGAGTTAGAAAGATGGAGCGTTTCCGACAATTCTACCGCCAAACGAATCAAAGCCCATGCCACGTTTTTTGACGAATCACATGCACAAGCTGCCGTCTCCTCATTGAATGAAACAGAGTTACCTTTCAACAGCACGGGAAAGCTTTTTGTCCAACTCCTTACCTCCGTCAAATTCAAGGTTTCAGTCCGCGTTTACAATGCCGTGAAAAAGTCAATTGATGCACACAAATCACAGTGGAGTCGCCAGTTCGTACATTATTCCGCCCTGCCTGAGCGCGGATTTAACCGAATTCTGAAGATCGAGGGTGAGGATCGTCAGCTAGTCGCCCAAGCCAAGAGAATTTTGGAGAACATCATTACTGGCACTGTGATGACGATGGACGGGAAGAATATCTGGTATTCCAACCTCAAGATCAGCAAGAAAGCCTACAAGAAGCTTCAGAAACTCGAGCAAGACCTCGAAGTTGTTATCATTCGCGATATACGAGCCTCAAACTTCCGAGCCTTTGGCCCTGAGGATCGTTTGGCAGAAGCTGCTGAAGCCTTACAGCAACTTGTTGACGATCTGAAAACAGACGGACATGCTGTGAAGGAAACAGCTGTGCCAGTCAAAACAAAGAACCTTGAGACAGATTGCTCCGTCTGCTTTGGTGAAGCCGAAGAATCACTCGAGACGTCCTGTGGTCACATCTACTGCAACATTTGCTTTGTCAACATGTGTCAATCAGGAGAATCAAGTCCAGGTGATTTCTCAATCAAATGTGTGGGGGCCAGTGATGCTTGCAAAAAGATCCTTCCAATTTCAGAGATACAAACACTTCTTCTCTCTGAAACATTGGAGAACATCCTTGATGCGTCTTTTGCCTCATTTATACGAAGTCACCCAACTGAATTCCGGTATTGCCCGACGCCTGACTGCGACCAAGTCTATCGAGTTTCTTCCCCTGAAAAAGTTCCGTTCATGTTTACATGTTCGCGATGCTTTACTTCTACTTGTACAGCCTGTAACGCTTCACATCCGGGTATATCCTGTTCAGAGAATAAAGGCAGCAATTCAGATGACATTGAAAAGCTCATGAAAGCTAAGAAGGATCTGGGCGTGAAAGATTGCCCCAAATGCACTACAGCTATCCAGAAATCTGAGGGGTGCAATCATATGACTTGTTTCGCTTGTGGAACACATATCTGCTGGGTGTGCCTGGCGACATTCGCACAGGACACTGATTGCTATGCGCATATGAGACGGCTCCACGGTGGCATCATGTAATACAGTTATAGCCCAAGAGATTGTAGGAAACTATGTTTTATTTCTTTTCACGCTGATATCTGCTTCAAATCCGCTTCTGATATAAAGAGCATAGATAAATCTCGATAGAAACTAATCTCGATTACAAATGCACTGCTAACTACTTCAGGTATAAATACTCATACTACCCCCATAACGCGTCTCGCTTCCATAAGCATTGCGCCAAGGAATTTGTCCTGTTTTGTTGCAGTGGCTACAAGGGTTACATCTTCTGCATATTCCGACAGGCTTTTGAATAAATTGCTTTGAGCGGCCTGCTCAATCCTAGAATCGTTGGCTTCAAAGCAGTACCTCGTTCATCAATTAGTTGATGCACTAAGATTACCGCCACTTGAAGCGAGACGTTGGTTGGATTAAAAGTCAACATATATAACAAATCACGTGTAATCACTCTTTGAAGTCCGTCTCAGCGGAACTCTTCTTTAGAAAGTTCTGAACATAACTTAGTTCGTCTCTATCACACGCCTCAAAACCACCCGAGTCGTGAACATCAAGATCTGGCCGATCTTTCCATCTGATTTCTTCGTCAATAGCATGTATACCGCGAGTCCGATGTGCTACAGTCGTTGCTTTGATGCCCAACACCTTGTTGATCAATGATTTCCTGCCGTGTTATCCTTTGTTTGCTTGTATTATTAGACCTTTAGTATATACTGAAGGTAATGGGACGATGTACTAGCTGATATACTGGAGACCAGATTGTCATAATTGTAAAGGGTTTTATTCTATTTTCGTATTAAAGAGTTGAATTTGCCTAGATATTTTGCCAGCTCAATTGCTGGGGGGTGTGGCGTCGTATTGAGCATGGCGTAGGGCGCGTGGCGTAGGGAGCGGTGCACGGTCGGAGGTATCGGGTGTAGATTTAAACAAGACCCTTGGTTCTGCTAACTCTGTTCCATAATCCAGGTCATCGGTTTAGCGCATAATAGAGTGTTACAGCCTTCATCTATTAGCATTTCCCTTATGGACCCCTTGGGAATGTCGGTTAAAATAGATTTGCTACTAAGTATCTCAACGATCTGTATGGAGACATGGACCAGATAGAATAGATGCCTCCAAAGAGCTATAACATTCTTGCAAGAGTAAAAAAACAGTTGCATCTAAATCACTTATCTCCCAACGATACTATCTATTCTAAATCTTAACGTAACACGATCGAACAGCATCAACTAGCTTTTGTACATTATTGGAGCTATGTGAGAAAGATGTCACAAAGCGAACAGTTCCTGCCTCCCAGCGATCGTGATAAAACTGATAGCCACGACTAAGCAATGCTTCGATCACATGCTGCTCCAGGCGACAGAACAGTATGTTGGCTTCTGGCTCTTGAAAGACTTCGGGTCCAGGAATACTCTTTAGACCACCAGCCAAACGCAAAGCCAAACTATTTGCGTGAAGAGCATTTCGTAGCCATAAATCATCTTTGAGGTAGGCCTCGATTTGAGCAGTGTGGAAGCGCATCTTGGAAGATAGCTGACCTGCTCGTTTCTGACGGAAGGCTATTTCGTATGCCAAGGTAGGATCGAAAGAGACAATAAGATTGACAGTCATCGCGCCGTTTTTTGTCAAGCCAAAAGAGAGAACGTCGACGCCAGCCTTCCAGGTCATTTCTGCCGGAGATACTTCAAGATGAACCAACGCGTTGGCGAACCGTGCACCATCCATATGCACACGCAAGCCTGCATCTTTGGCTATCTTACAAAGCTCATGGAGTTCGTCAATTGTGTAGACACTACCGCTCTCGGTAGGCTGACTGATACTGATGACCGATGGCTGAACGCTGTGAACGTCGCCGACCTTTCGACAAACCGCCGCCTTCAGAGCATGAGGATCAAGCTTGCCATCCTTCCCAGATACAGTGACAAGTTTACAACCTCCAGTGAAGGCCTCCGGCGCACCACATTCATCGTTGTTGATGTGACTATCCTGGTGGCAAAGAATGCTGCCCCAAGGCTTGACCAGTGATGATAATCCGATGCAATTCGCAGCTGTTCCGCTCGAAACCGGGAACATGTCAACTTCCTTCTCAAAAACATCTTTAAGTCTCTGATGAGCGGCTGTTGTGATGCTATCATTTCCATATGGTGGAACATGTTCAGTAGCTGCAGCGACAATAGCTTGCACAATCTCGGGTGATGCGCCGGCTATGTTATCACTCATGAAGGAGCGGCCCAAATTTGGAGTGTAGGAGCCCATGATGAAGGTAAGATGAAGGGGATTTTATTGAAACCTCAGATGTTATCGTTGCGCAGACATGGAGGATGCAAGGACATGAATTAGACAAAACCGAGAAAGCAGATATTAAATACCTTGAGGGAGAAACACTAGTTTGAAGGTAACATAACACAAGGAATCGTCTAGAAGTCTGACTCTGTCTCTAGGAAATTTTGCAATCTTTTTGCACATGGCATCTTGTGGATGAATTGACTTTGACTTGAAAGACGAGTGCCACGCTATCCCGATAGCGACAAGGCCTAAACAGGAGGGGTGTGAACTAATGAGAAAATTCTCTCATGGCCCACATGGAATGGTACTGGCTGTCATTACACCGGGGGGTGTCTTTTGGACCATTTACTACTATGGAATTTTACTATATAATCGAAAGACAATTCTTGGCCTTGAAGTAGAATTATCCTTTCCTGTATAATTCTTGGATACGCAATATCTTGCACCTGACCTGCAAAACACTTGTTCAGCAATAATTTCGCCGGAAAGGAATATTCACAACATGGAAAAGGTCTGTTCCAAATAATGGCCCGATAAGAAAGATGTATCTTATTAACTGGATGGCAGTTTGGCCATACTAAAGCAATCTACCATCATGATGAAACTAAACACGAGATGGAAGTCATCGTCCTGGCCAGCATTCCGTTCGCCCAATGGGACGACGCTACGAAGATGATGTTCAAAGTAGCTTCAGATGACAGCTTTCTCGTCATCACTGATTCTACAATCTTTTATGCTAAAGGTGGTGGTCAACCAAGCGATACTGGTACCATGAGCTTTCCCGACGACGCATCAACTTTCACTGTCACATCTGTTCAAAAGCTTCCGTCCGGAACGATCGTACATCTCGGGACATACTCGGGCAGCCCTTTTGAGGAACAGAAGATGGTGATCCAGAAAATCGATAAGGATACGCGAAAGCTTCATTCGCAGATTCATGACGCTGGTCACATTCTCTCTTCCGCTATTCGAAGACTAGGAATACCAGAGTTGCGGGAGTTCAAAGCTCAACACTATCCTG
Organism: Fusarium acaciae-mearnsii; assembly: GCA_017657105.1. Lineage (NCBI taxonomy): Eukaryota > Fungi > Ascomycota > Sordariomycetes > Hypocreales > Nectriaceae > Fusarium > Fusarium acaciae-mearnsii. Next base: position 3,512,050 of record JAGDVL010000001.1, read on the forward strand.
GTACCGCATTTGTCGACTTCCAGGGGATCATCCAGAGCGATAGAAAGGAGGATGTGGAGAGAATGGCGAATGAAATAGTCCAAGACGATCGCTCAATTGACGTTCGTTGGTGGTCAAGAGATGAGCTTAAAGAAAAGTCTTGGACAATGCCAGAGGATGACGGCAGTAGGGACAATCTTGTTAGAGCTGTTGAGATTGAGGGAGAGGGTGCCTATATGTGCGGAGGAACTCATATGAGAAGTACGGCTCTAGTGGGAAAGATCAGGGTAAGGAAAATAAAGAGACAGCAAGGGGTGACTAGAGTGTCTTATGAGTTGGTGTAGATAACTAAATTTTGTCATGGAGCAGGTTTGAGTAGAATGATCCGTGAGTATACAAATGTTGCCTCTTTTGCCTTGATAACTCAAGCTAGTCGGTCTTGACTCTGTGCCAAATCATCCACATGCTGACTGCGGAAAAGAGACAGCCACTCTGGGTTGTCAGCAACTGTGTCATCAAGTGGGTCTACCGTTCCAAATTGCACCCTTCTGGCTTCATCCTGGAACATCTCATCCGTAAGGGTGACGCCCAGCCTCATATGATGCTGTGCAAAGCGACCTAAGTGGAAGGCTAGCAATTCAGGGAACGACTTGACCTCGAGAGATATTGTCGGTTCTCTCGACTCGGTCACCAGTTCTGAGCCAGTCCACGCCTCAGCCGACCTCGTTATTTGTTGAATATGGTCTGCTTGAATTGGATTTGGAGCGGCAGCCGAGAACGGGGCGTAGGTCTTTGACTCAGATGCAATCAAATACGGGGGAATCGCATTGGTAACTTGAGCCGCGATCCCTGAATCGAAGCCATGGTCTCCCTTCCAATCATCCATCGTTTTGCCTTTACGGAAATGTGATGCTAGATGCTCTACACGCTCCTGCCATGTCTCCATATATAAGTCGCAGAAGCCACACCTCGATGCTATAGGGGGTCCCTCGACCTTCCATGAGTCTATTGGCGGAGGATCCTGCACGTTATGGATACACCTTAGGTGCTGAACCAGGTGGTCCTTCCGAGTATAAATCTGACTATTCTCGCACGAATTACTGTTGTGATCTTCGAGATGAGTTGTTGTTGGATTTATAAGACCGCAGTAGGCACAATTGCTACACCCGGCAACAGCTGATACCACAACGCTGCCAAATGGCGCGCATAACCACCCTTGAAAGCTGAGATGCAACGACTGCTCGTGACGTGCCCAATCAAACTTGCTTTTGAACGAGTCACAGCAGAATGTGCAAGGAAATCTCCTCTTGTCTGCTGTTTTACCCTTTGCTGGTCGGGTCCGTTTTACCACGCGGCCACGGCGAGACACGGAGCTGGCAGAAGCGGCAGAACCTGAGGACAAACTTGAGCCACTGGCAAGGCTAACCGTTGACCTAGGTCGGAAGCCTGCATGATCACTGTTGAGGGTACTGGTGGATGCTTGGCTCCGAAGTGGGTTGTTCCTTAATGCGTCTGCGATGGCAGATAACGATGCTGCCTCAGTCTCCGGAGGCGAGTTCCGCCATCGCTGAATCGGATCCATTGAATTATCAATCAGTGTTCCGGTAGCTGATGTTTGTATTGGACTTATTCTTGAAATTATTGGCACAGCTGGACTGCGGAGATATCGGCTTCTTCGTCGGGGAAGACCTTGGGATTGAACCTGGATATTAGGAGAGTACTGAAATACGTTGGCAGTGCCTTGATCCAATTCCCATGTGGTCGCAGGTAGACCCTCGTTTGGACCAACTCCATGGTGATGCTGCCAGACGTTTTGGGCCTGGCCTTGCAATATCCAGGACGACAGCGGTTCTTGCCAGGACTGCTCAACAGGTTGAGTCGGATTTCCCACCAAGGACAAACTAGCATCTGTTGTCAGGTCGGTGAAGACCTGTGGCTGCCAGGGTGTTATATTCTGATGCTGGAATTCTCCAGCGCTGTAGGCAAGACTCTGAAGGACATCCTGTTCGAAGTTTGCAAAGGAACCTTGGGCTACCTGATTTATATTTCCGAATTCCGTCGGCTGTCCGAGTCGAGCATATGGGAGCTCCTCCAGTTGCAACGCTATCGAATATGCATCAATGTTTCTTTATTTGGTCCTTGAGATAGGTCTACTTACTGTCGCCTTCATCGTAGGATGTGGGTGGCGGAAGTTGGTCAGTGGTGGCTGGTGGGGTTGTCGGTTCCATCGGAATATTTGTTATCCAAGTTGATATCAAATTATGCAGCTTCAAAACTAAGAAACGAGCATAATCAATCTCAATGTTAGACTATACTATGTCTTCATATAATGACTTCAATGGAATGGATTTTTTTGGTGACTGTTGCCGTAGACCACAATCCCAAATGGCGGGGCCGAGGATAGCCCGCCCTTCGGATTAGTATTAATCCGGATCAGGAGATACTTCCTACCCCTGAACAATAGCTGTTTAGAATTACTACTGTTTTACTTTCATTATTCAGAAGCCTTACGTTAATGTTAGAACTCGATGTTGCAAATGAATTGGAGGCTATTAATCTTATATAAAACACTAAGCCACTGATACTTTCCATGGCACGCTTCAAAAAAAAAATTAATTCAGCCTCGTGTCGTTTCTATAAGCCTACCCTGTATAAGCTGACAGTTATGAATTAAATTGAATTGCTTGGCATATTATTCTCCAATGAAATGGGGTTTAAAAGGGAAAACCTCCACCTGTTGATTTCTTTTTATCCTAGGTTGCATATGAGTTTGTGGAGTTGCTTGCTGCGCCTATTCCAGGCTGACCGGGCAGAGTTCGAGGCTGAATCAAAGTGGTGGTACTTGCGCTTACAAATGTTGGAATGAGGTATATTCCAACTTCTTAAATAATAACGCAAAATCGCGTTTAATCTCTATTTTTTTACAAATCAACAGCATCCCACTTTCTTATGTCAGGCGAGACAGTAGCTTCACAAGCTCTTGACGAGGTCAGCGGTCAAGCTGCATTCTGGATTCTCATAACGCTAGCTACCGCTGCTATCATCCAGCCATCATCAAGAATCAGGCAAAAAGGCCGCGATGTGTTTGATGGTAACATAGACCTTCTACGATGCATCCCGGCTGTTTGTTTTATTGACTCTATTGCCGACCTTGTTTCACTAGGAAGCGCCATCTATCGGGCATTTTCTACGCCAAAGCCAACGCAAAATACTCGCCGAAGGGTCTTCCCTAAAATGAGTACATTCATTGTCAAATTGGCTTTGTCTACGGTCACAGTGCTACCTCAGACCATCAAAGTGGCCAGTTTGCAGGGTGTCCCGGCAACACAGGCTTGTTCGTTTCTGTTCTTCATCGCCACTACGACCAGACTCGTGGTAGACGTTTGTGGTTTGGAGGCTGACTCGAACTACACAAACGCTCGAGACAAAGCTCTCTCATTGCGCATACCAGCCCTAATAGCACTATTCCTCCAATTGCCGTTCGAAGTTTGGATCTGGTATAATATCAGTTTTTCCGCCACCTTGAACTTGTCGACCAATATGGAGAATGTCTGTTCCTGGTTAACGATTATCTGTATCGCGGTATTGTTCACGCAACCTCTGATATGGATATTGTATCTTATTGTCCGACGAAGATTAGATGTCTCAGCTTCTCCCTACATGGTTCCTATGCGCGGCTTCTACATGTTACTTGTTATTCTAGGAGTATTCAAGAAGCCTGGTGTGCACAGAGAATCAGACTCGGATACCGGACCGCCACCGTCGTGGACGGATCGTCTGAGTTACACAATAAGTCTAATGCTTTGCGTCGCTCTCGTCAGCACAGCTGTGACCAAGATACTAGATACTCTCGGAAAATTGGTCTCTCGTGGAGAGGACGCGGTGTCAGCAATCGATGTCCCATCTGACATACCGACCGAGGGGCCTTCACCCGAACAAGAAGACACCTCCAATGATGATGTGGATACCAAGGTGCCGCTGTCGGTGGGATTAGTTGCGACTTGGTTTGGAAGACTTGGCGCTATTGTTGACCGCTGGCTTGTACGTGCCCTTACCATACACTCAAGGGCTAGTGTAGGAATTCTCCTAACCATCTTTAACTTAATCACTACGGTGGTTTACTACCTGGTTTATTTCGATGGTTCTGGTACTGTAAACCCGAATTGGACCAGTGTCTTGGGGTGAGACTTGCATAACAGTATATATGTCACCTGAAATATTTACGACTTGGGGAACACTCATGAACAACTTGACGAAGACATATCCGATAGCAGTCCAACATTTAGTCCAGGTCGATAGCTATTTAATCAACCGCCTAAGTGGTTCGCTATCATCCAGGCTTCTGTAAACTAAGTCATTGCACTCCAATCAGCAGCCTGATAAACCAGAGGATTCTGAGGTGCTTCGGCTGCAACGATATATCCGTTGGCACACATAGAGAACCTGACAGAGTTTGACTTCGCTGACGTAAGGTCTCGAAGTCTTTCTGCCACGTAGCATTCCAGTAGCTATACGTAAATGGATCAAGCAAGAAGTCTGATGAAGTCCATCCGGCTGCATGAGGTTTGTCATAGTTATCTGTAGTGTGTGCATTGAATAACTTTCTGGTGTAGTAAGTGTAGTAGCCGTTATCCCGTAGCCAGACGGGTAGGTAATCATCGTTCAGCCCCTGACTCATGAACTTAGGATAGCCGCCTTTACCTCAAATTAGTTTTCAACAAACCAAATATTAGAGCAAAATTGATCATTTTCCAGTTTGAGAAAACAATGGAAATATACATATATGAAGCGAATTTAGTAGAGTACTCACCATAGGGTGGGATCATATCTGTGACATTGGGGTTGTGCGCCAACTGTCCAGTCATGATATTGGGTTTGTTAGGCTTCGAAGCGACGGCGACGCCGGCGACAAGGCTCAAGACACCAAAAAGATGAAGAAGCATTTTGTATGTTTGCGATTCAGGGCACGTGTAGTTATTCAATGAATGAATAAACGAAGAAAGTTAAGAGAGAAGTATATCGATTTGAGAAACCTGTTCTACGTATATATGTGTGTTTGAGGAGTCGACTAGAACGTGGAAGAGCATAGCAAGGATCAAGTGTGTAACCACATAAAAGAATGTTGGTAATTCATTGAGAAAACGGCTAACCGACAACGCTTTTCGTATTAGGCTTGCAACGATTGACTGTGATCCCGATGATCATACTCGTTTCCAAGTTCGACCATCGATACATACAAGCCTCGGAAGATAGTGGCATAGCAACAGGACATGGAAATTACTATACTCACTGCCGCAAAACTGAAGACGTAGACTTTCTCAAATGCCGATAGACAGCCTCCAAAGTGGTCGCAACTTGCGCACTCATCTTAACGCATGCCAACTCTAACGCGTACCCCCTTAGTGGCGATAACGACCAACGTCAACCTCATGACTGGTTCATTTCGTTCCGTCGGGCTATAGAACTTCTCAATAAAGCATCGCCGTTAATTTAGGACACGATCGTTAGTCAGGAGTTAAGAACTCTTCGCCCCATTATTAGTTAGGATATTCACCTAAACCCTTTTAGCTTTCTACTCTACTATAACTCTCTATTAGAGTCATTCCGTTAGGATAAAATTAGCGTTTATATTACGACAGTGGCCTATCTCTTCTATATTCATATCAGATTACTTACTGAAAAGCCTCTTCGCTTTCTAACCTGTATTTTAGATTCCTTTATAGCCCTTATTATAGTAAAGGTTCCTTAGGTATTAGCTATCTGTAGATATTTCTTTATAGTAGTAAAGCTAGGATAATAATTCTAGTAAATTAATAGTGCACTAGAATAGGAGTTTAATATTGCTATAAGATACTTACTAAGAAATTGGTGGTCAGTTATAGACTGGGCTATTCAAATATTTAAGTGGAATGATCAGAGTACAGCACTATAGACGTATAATTGTAGACCAGTAGGGTTGGAATGGCAGCTGGTAATTAGATTGGCTATTTGAGATTATTCAGGACTGTCTATAATGTAATTGTCTTTCGATCTATTGTCACTGCTGAGGTCTTGTACAATCCTTGCAATAACGTGTCTACTGAAATAGAACAATAAACACTTCAGACAGTGCAAAGATAAAATGGAACAATTTCAATCTATTTAGTAAACAATAACAACAACTATACCCAAATATCCGAAATCTAAATAACAGGTGCCTTTCTTCTCAGTGTCCCTCTAGTAGCCATGTTTGTGTCACTCTTGTCTGGAACATACAATCACAACAAGCGATCCCCTTGCTTCCTTTGTTGGGTAGTTTTCTCTTTCACCGTCACCGAAAAGGCCAAGGCCTCCAACCATTCTGCTTCATATCCTTGACGACGACTGGCGCATCTGGCAGTGGTGATTCGTGCTCTTTCTCCTTCCTCTGCTGTCTTTCAAATTCTGCTGGCTTTTCGTCCGGTTCATACTTCCAATCCAGGCCATTGACGACACCGGTGGAACCGCGCCTAAAATGTACGTTTCCTACGAAGTAATGTTCCCAATCCATCATGCCCTTGTATAGCCACTCGTCCCTTGTCCTAGGCGTGAAGCTATATACATCTTTTGCATAGAACTCTAGATTGCACCTTGAGTCCTGATTGCCGTTAATAGTGAGGGCTAGACGATTCTTTTCTTCACATATGAAGATGTTGACTGTAACATTGCTCCAAAGATAATTTCCAACGTACTCGTGTAGCTCAGCCTCTTTTTGCATGGCGTCCGAATGAGCTAGCCAGTCAACCAACAGTTGCATGTGCCATTGCCTATGAAGATCCGCCTCCTCTTGTGCCAGCTGAATATAGTCAATGGAAGGTTTAGCATCAAAAAGGGCTTGAATCATAACCTTGGCAGCAAAGTCGGCAGCATCGCCTAAATTTCCGCCGTTGGTGAGAGCAACAACCGCGCTTTTGGTCCCTGGAAAGAGATACATAGCCGATGAGTAACCATTAGCGTTGCCCTGGTGCCCTATAAAGAACCGACGAGGAGATTCGCGTCCTAGGATGTATTTTCTGTTGAAAGCCTTTTGGTCTTTCTTTTTGACTTCGTGGTTCGTTCCCATATAACCAAGACCAGCCGTTGGCATGTATCCAGAATACCACCCCATGCAGTATGCCAGTTCGTTGTCAAACCCATCTTCCGTCGGTCGGGTCCATTGAGGGCCCCATACCTCTTGCATCTGTCTTAGGGGATTGGTAGATTCTTTCAGAGAACTTGATCCATCCTTCTCTGAAATGTAAGCATCCATCATCGCAGCTGAGAAATTGAGTAAATCAACTATGGAACTCTGCACACCAATAGCACCTAGAAGAGGGGAATGATCATCACGAGTATATGTATCCCCGGACTTTAGCTTTTTGTACTCCCCACTATCAAGCTTGGCATAGCCGTGAGCTCTGTTGGAGGAAGAGTCAAACTCAGCTGAAGAAACGACGGTATTTCTCAGGTTCAAAGGTTCAATTATGCGTTTCCTAAGAAATTCCGAGTATCTCTGGCCAGTGACCTTCTGTACGACCAGGGTGATTAACCCATAAGGAAGGTTATTGTATTCCCACCAAGTGTCGAAGCGCTGACCGGTCTTGTCGTTCTCCGTAGATATATGGTTTAGAAACTCGACATAGTCATCCTCCTTTGAGACTATTGAGCAATTGGGACCGAGAAAGAAGATCTGTGGTCTACTGAGGCCAACAGTGTGCGAAAGTGCTGATCGTATGGTCGCCTCAGATCCAATACGAGGGTCGCCAACAGGCTTGAAATCCGGTACGTGTTTGCTGATTAGGTCATCGAATGATAATTTGCCCTCATCTACAAGGATGCCTATCGCTGTAGATAAGAATCCTTTGGAGCATGATGCGAGAAGATAGCTTGTTTTTGAATCTGCTAGCAGCCCTTCTTCAACATCGCGCAAGCCGGTGCTATACTGGTGGATTTGCTTTCCATAATGTAGAACTCCAACAGAGATGGACGCGACTCCACATATACCAGAGAGGGCATCAATTACTTTGGCTTGATCAAGCCTATCGACCAGTCTTTATTCAAACTTGTCAAAATCTGTGGACTGGGCTGTTGGCTTGAGACTTACTCTGACATCTGTGCTGAAGCCGAGGAGATGCAACTAGCCACTGCTGGCCTTTGAACAATGAAGATAATGGCAGTATGTGTTTCATAATTGGGAAACGATTTTACTCCCTGTGATCAGGCTCCCGGGTCGGATGACAATATGTTGTCGGCCTGCTGAGGAGAGAAAATATGGAGGTGAGGTGTAGGTGAGATGGAGGTGGGATGGAGGACAGATAGTCCGTTAACGGACATTCCAGTATCTGGTAATAACTAATCATGGTGAGTTTTGGTTACCACACTAATAATTTGTGTATCTGTCTTACTGGTCAGAAGCTGTTGGGGTGATACGATGATACATTACTGCGAACAATAGCCAATGTAATAAGATTAACCCCACTGGCCCGGGTAAGCTGTGCCTCAAAACCTGAATGTGGAGGTTGTGTAATGAAACCTATTATTCGATGAAGTCACCCTTCTGAGTTCAATGGAGGGGGCAGTTGGGCATAGATTTAGCTCATCGGCTGCTCCATGATGATGCTCACTGCTTCCAGACAATCAGCTGAGGCCATTAAATCACATGTCGTAATGTATTTCTGCTTAATGCCTGTTATCATTTATTACCCAGCAAAGCCTCTTGCGGCTCAAATTGTCAATCATTTACAATTCTCACCTCATCATCATCAACAGACATAGAAGCCACTTTATCTGCGCTTACCCAAATTCAACAATTTTGACTCAAAGCTGCATTCTTTCATCGCTGTCGTTGCAGTAACCGTCTCCATGCCTTGGTCGGATAATCCAGGTGCGATGACATCAAAGGACATTGTTGGAGATGATCCAAATGAGAGCCAAGGTGGCGGTGGTACGAGTGGAGGAGGAGGAGGAAAGCCGCAACCAAAGCCAAACCCTACTCCCACCCGATAGGTTGAGGATATCTACCTTGAGTTCAAACATTTTTAAAGCCGTTATTGATTTCTTGGAAGAACGTTGTAAGAGGACTTTCAACCTCCCTCTTGCTATGCTTGCTGACGCGGTAAAATATGATACAGTTAAAGCAGGCGCGACATTGGATAAGGAGAAATGAGGTTGAAAATGAAGGAATTGAAATGCTACATGTTCTGTCTGTGTTTTGGGGTGGCTGAAGTGCATAACACATTTTTTTGGCAATACAGGTTGGAGGGTTGGCTTAGGCCGCTACAGCCTCATTCAGGAAGTGACAAGACTTTGAGGGTTAACCTTATAAGATGTTCTCGCTTTACTTTGCCGTTACTTGGTAGAACCATGTCGTACAAAACAAACCTATGAAACATTGCAATTAGATCAATACCTCTTCGTCAATTATCATTTCTCGCCTTGTGTATCACCAAACCTTTGGTAGCGTGGCGTGTGCCCATGGATCAGCTCACTAAAATATGGTTGGAGGCTCAGGTTTTACAGCGTCAGCACCTAACCGTGAAAGAGCAGGAAACAGTGGAACGGGTTGACTCTTACGAGCACCTCTGCGAAAAGCTCGGAAAGATTCAGGCCCAATACAAGCTCGAAAGATGGGTGCGGCTGCTAGCTAGGATGGACCCTTTTGTATCAAGACTGCGCTCATTTGCGACCGTACTCTCTGTGTTTTCTCAAGCTAAACCTGAGGTGCTATCTTTTGTCTGGGGCTCTGTTGCCCTGGTCCTGGAGGTACGTATGTGCTGTATCTATAATACGGCTCACTGTTTATTTAGCTTGTCTGACAGGGATCTCCCTTGGTAGCTTGCCGCAGGGCATTCAGCAGTTCTAGAAAGTATCGTCGATACCTTCGAGCAAATGGAAAGGGTTCTACCTCGTTTCCAGTGCTACGTAGAGGAATACATGTCACCTTCGCCAACAATTACTCACCTCAGAGACGCGATTCGACGGTACTACCAGGAGTTAATTGACCAGTGCCAGGATTATATCAGGTTCTTGAAAGCCTCACCGCTTAGTACGTACACTATTGTTTTCTTTCAGCAGGGTTCTCCTTTCCACCGGTCAAACAGATGATGCAATGTCCCGGGCAAGTTATATGAGGCAGAGAACCTTAGCCAATCAGCCCGATTAGACTCACAGACCCCGTTTGATCCTCGTTCCAAACAGCCGTGCTGTGTTCACCGGTTTCGAGCCAGCCGCACTAACATTTTATAGAAAACTTCTTATTGCTAGGCAGGACATCTAGAAAGCTGCGTACAAGCTCAACCAGGCGACTGAAGCGACTAAGACATCTATCAATAGATGTAGAGCAAGAGGCAAGGATTGAAGAGCATAGGATAACTTATCGTACTCTGAATTCCTTGAGAGTTGAGCCTACAATGGCCACAGTTCTACCATACCATGGTGTCACTTACCGCCAAAACCCAGCTTTCTACCCAAGGCCCCAGTACCTGGAACAGATAAGCGCAGTGCTTGGCCCTGATACTCCACGAGGGCTGACGAGCTTTGCTCTGGTTGGCTTTGGGGGCTGCGGTAAGACACAGCTGGCGATTGAGTACACTCACCGAACCAATCATTACGATGCGATTTTTTGGTGCGCGGCGGAAAACAGCCTTCAGCTTTCGGAATCGTTTGCAATGCATGCTAGGCAATTAGACCTCATCAAGGGCGATGACGTACCACAACAGGACCGTATCATAAGCCTGGTCAAGCAGCGACTTCTTTCCCTCAGCGTCAATGGTGTGATATATTGATTAGTTCTGTAAAACTCTTGAATCGCTAACACCCTACAGGGAAGCTGAGCAGCTGGTTGATGGTCTTTGACAACATGGAACCTTTTGATGGCTTATCGTCGTTCTGGCCTAGTGGCCTGTCAGGATCAATTCTTGTAACCACACGAAACAAGACCCTGGCCAAAGAATTCACCAAATCTCAAATTTCCATCCCACCATTCGAGCCACTTGATGCACAACGATTCCTACTGCAATATAGGACAAGTGGCATGGAACATACCTGTCAGGAAGATAATGCTGCCGAAATCATCAGTCAAAGACTTGGAAATCTTCCTTTAGCACTGGACCTTGTTAGGCATCATGTTTCAGCAAGCGGAAGCTCATACAAAGAGTTTCTCCGATGTTATGGAGAACCCAGTGAGCCATTGCTGTATGATAGGATAAGTTCTACACGAAGGAATGAGTGGTACCATCAGAATGTTTTTTCAACTTACACACTTCGAATGCAAAAAATGACCAACAAAGCTGTCGACATGATTCATCTGCTGGCCATCCTGGACGTCTCGTGCATTCCGCTATCCATATTTGGGGCAGATAAAGAGGACATGTCAGACTAAGACACATCAAAAGTCATACTATCCTCGCTAACCTTTACTGCAGGTTGTGGAATGGACCGGATGTTGACGATGAGCTACCCCAACTCCAAGATTTACTCGAAAGCCCAGTCGCGAATATATATGAGTAAGCACGAGGCATTGAAGACAATAAAACAACAACTGACACCTATCCAGGCTTGACACAGTGGTGTCTGAATTGATGGATGGCTCTCTGATCGATCGCAACGTCGGCTCGGGCAGTCTGAGTTTGCATCGCATCTTGCAAGACTCTGTAGCACATTCTTTCGATGCAGCGACGAGATCTAGGTCTTTCAGTAAAGTCTTGTTCTACCTCAATGGCTGCTTTCCCACTCAGCGCGACGGTGGCTTACTATTTGAACAGTGGTATCTGTGCGAACAGTACATTCCTCATATCTTCTCCGTCGTCCAGTTTTATAGGAAAAATATCAAATTATTGGATCCACCAGTAATGCTTGCCGAAATCATTCGTCGGTGTGCATGGTACTTCTTTCATAAGCATGGCAGATCGATCCCTAGCTGATTAGCATCCAGGTACTTATTGGAGAAACATCAATTTACAGAGGCCAAAATCCTTGTACGGGATGCGGTGGAGATTTGCAAAAGGGCTCGCACATCCAGTAACTTATTGGGATTCACTCGATATAGGTACATTCCCCGTTTGCTCTCGGACTTGTATAATGTCATGGGCGCATTGGAGTACGAGTCTAATACTGAAGGCCACGGATTACGGTGGGCTATGAAAGCACGAAGTATTCGGCAGGAGCTATGTTTGACTCTCGATCTTGAAAGAGACAAATGTATGCTACAGGTCTTTCAGCATAACATTGCACTTGATATGCTAGCGAATGGTCAGCTACGGGAAGCACTGCCGTTACTAGAAGCCGTCCACGAATATGACGCCTCAACGAGTGGCGTCAATACGGACAATTTTTACCGAACTCTCAGCTTATCGATTTGCTACCGACTATTGGGGAAGTATATCCATGCAATGGATTGCTCAAACATAGCAATGAAGGTAATACAAGAGCACATTGGCGAGGATAGTGTGCCAATGGCAACGTGAGTCTCACCGCCTCCGACAACTGATTTTAACAATAACAACATGTTCAGCGCACGTTTCTGTTGGGGAAATTTACTACTCTGCATGGAGGACCGAGTTGGTGCATACAACGCGTTCTCTATGTGCTTTCTCACTCGTCAAAAACTTATGCCGACTCATTTTGACACTGCTTTCACGGCACACAAACTTGGAGCCATGGCTGTTCAGAACGGAGACTTAGGTGCATCCATGTACGGTTTTTATCTTTTCACCCTTAGTCAACGTAATTTCTACAAGCTTACTAACCAATGGTGGTGAACGTAGCCAGTTTTTAACCCAAGCATTGCAAATCTTGGGCGATACAGATCCCATGAGCCTCGCTGCGATACGAACTGCGTATCTTCTGAGTATAGTTCTGCTCCAGTCTAATCAGAGTGATGCGGCCAAACAGATGCGTTCTAGAGTCAATCAGGCTCTTGAAGCTAAAGGGAAACGTGTAGATGCCAAAGAGGCAGGTTATTCGCAGAGCTTTTTCGATTCATTAGTTTTATTCCGACACTTGTAGAGTTGCAAAATGGTGGGCTCAAGGATAATTGGCGAACAGTACGAGTCTCCAGAGTGACCAAATGTGACGGGTGTTGGTTCCCTGGGGATAAACTAGTCCGTACTGGTTTATATTAGCAGAGTCGTTGGGCGTTATCACTAAGCGTTATAAAACATTATACCTCTTAATAGTAAATAGAGTGGGTTAAGCGTATTTAGGTAAAAAAGTTTTATTAATAGCTGGTAGGCTAACTGTACTAACTAGTACTACGGAGATATATATATATATATATAATTATAAACTTAATTTCTAAATAGAGAAATTAAATATCTAAGTTAATAGACTGCAGACAGGAGGATGTTTATATATGCGTGACATAATCATGTGGCACATGTCCTCAGCATTGTGTCATGTTAAGGTGGTCGACTCTACACTGGATGCCCTTCACGACTAACATATACAGTACACCCTGCTTCCAATTGCTAATCAACATATTATCTAGACTAAGGCTTCCAAAATCCTAAAGCTACAGCATAAATTACTGCATAATTTAGCGTAGCCTCGTAGTCTAAACTTTACTATCAGAATACCTCATCGTAAAGTCTGGATTGCGATGTTTAGCGCTCCTTCGGCCAATGCTCTTCCATCCTCTCGATAAAATCCATATCCACATTGATAAAGCTCTTCCACAGATCAATCTCCCACATCCAATGCTTAGTCTGCATCGCCAATGTAACCGTAGTACAGTACTTGAACAAGTCATCCTCATCTTCACCCATAACAAGGATCAAATCGCCACGATTGATCACGCGGCTTCCAAACTGATGCTTGAGATACCCCAGCCTCCTCTTAATGGTTTCATGAGGGCTGTACTCACTGGCAGTCATATCTTTGGGCACAAACCTCCACGCCCACGAGCGGTTACGGCTGTCGAGGAATGTCGTTGAATATCGGTCGGTCCCATCACACATGAAGGGGTAGTAGTGCGGTGAGGACCAGGTACGCAAGAGGACGAAGCGTGCAGTTGGGCGAGAACCGGCAAAGGGCTTGGCGTGCGGGATGATTTCTGGCCATTGCGAGGGTGCCGAAAAAGATGGATCGATTTTTTTGACCCTTGCGTGTTGTTCCTCGTAGTTGATGAAGAGATCGAAGTTGCCAGGTCGATGAGGCTCCGTTTGGGCTGTGGCTATGCCCCGGATAAGTTCGGGATGAGATTCCACGTTTACCCGGGTTATAACTCCCGCCTTGTAGACTGTAGGCTGTTATTATGGACCGGTTTATTGAATGCGTGAAGGGGGCAACCAATAGTGAGCAAAGATTGGTCGAACAATCAGACTCCATTCCATAGGATATCTTTACGGCCAAAAGTCATCCTCTTCATCGTCGTTGTAGAACCCATTCCACTCGTTCCAAAACTCCTTTTCTCTGAACATGTAACCTGTCCCTGTTCGTCGATCAGGCCTCACCTTGTTCCTTTCCTCAATATCAAAGACGCCACTGTTGCGAAACTCTTCGCATTGACTCGAGTTAACAAATTCGGTAACAAACTTGGTGACTTCCAAGCCAGGAAATAACATTGCCATCATGACAAATGCCTCTACTAAATCTTGCACAATGAAGCTGTGCGGCCAGGGGGCTGGGCCATCCATCGTGTATTCGTCAGGCTTGTAATCGCCCCGGATATCCAGCCAGTCAAGGATAGAGGCGATGTACAAGACCCAGTCTGTAGGGCCGGAGTGTGTTGTTTGCAGCATTGCTTGGAGGGTCTTTTGAAGGAGTTCGTATTTGGCGTTGTACCCTGGTTCGAGATCACCTGCGTGCAAAATCTGTTTGTAGCCTGAAGTAACAAACCTGTCAGCATCATATCCATGCATGGATTTACTGTGAGTTACTTACTGGAAGATCTGTCTCGCTCCCATATCTCCTTATTATTGAGAGTCTCCATGCGCATATCAAAATTTATGTTCTTGGGCTCCCTCATCAAACCCGTCTTTTCGAGGAGCGCCCTTGGCTTCCCGTCAAGCTTCTCCTTACGAGCCTGCGCAGAACCCGTGACCCATAGGTTCGGGAGACACCAAATTGTATGCATTTGCTGATCACAAAGAGCTTCGTGCTGCGGATCTTTGTCCACGTCGATGCCTTCCGTCAGATATCGAGCTTGGCTAGGTAAAAAAGGGGATTCAGAATCTGCAGCACCGTTGGATATCTCCCTAAAAGCAAAATTCTTTCTCGTGGATTCGTCAGGGAACAGGACCGCATCTTCAGCCTTATTGGCCTCGTTGTAGAACATGTACAGGGACTTTTCCACATCGTCGTCGTCATGTACTATAATATGGGGGCCAGCAACATCAATCGTCTTGAGAAGAGACCGCTCGTCCATTAATGCGTCCCACATACTTTCAACATGCTCGCCAGGCTTGATTTAGCGAGTGTAGCCAGTGTTTTCATCACGGTAGAGAGTTCGTAGTAGAGGCTCCATATTGTTGTACATCTCTCGTGTATGCTTCATACGCCAAGCGTTACGAAGATCCTTGTTCACTTTGTCAGTACTTTAGCCCTAAATGCAGACCTAAACAGAGGTAAACTTACCTCGGACACCCTATTGAATATTTCTGCCTCGTCCTGTCCGGGTTTCAAGTCCCAGATATGGATATCATAAAAGTCGTTGAATCCAAAACGCCACTTACGAAGCCGGTCAGTCAACTGCATAAACTCAGGGCCCATCTCAAGGATATTGTCCCACTCATTCTTGGCCGTCCTTCCAACTCCAGTCTTCTTTCTGTATATCCACAAATGTTCCTTGGGCGGTGCGGTGATGACTCGTCCTGTCTTACCATCGCGAACCATAACCAGCACCTCGCCTGCGCGCATGAGGAGATATTGGATGAATCGTCGTGTAACAGGGTCGTTACGCTTCATGCTTCCTACCAGAATATTCCTTGCTTCAATGATATCGTGCTGGCCACGCCCGGCGCTGCGACTGCCGGATTGATGATAGTGCGTAATTGTTCGAGCGTTATAGTCGGGAAAGTAAGAGAAGAAGCCATGCTGCTGGAGCTGTTGCGTCAAGGTGTTTACACCCCAAGAATCCCAATTAGACGCGGGGAAGTATTGCCAGAGGTTCAGCATGGTCAGTTCTGAGAACTCGGACCAGTTCCTGCAGAGCTGGATAGCATGCTGCAAGTTACAGTCCTTGGCCATGATGGAGAACTGAAGCCAGCCATCTCGCGACATGGCATTCTGACTGGCGTGATTCCATATACTCTTTCCGCAGATGGTTACCTTGGACTTTTTTCTTCTTCTTCTTCTTCTTATTCTCCTCTCCGTACCTCTTCATTATATCTGCGAACCATCTGTGAGTGTGAAGATGCGAATATTCAACGTCGCTCCTAGCGAGATCTTCCAAAGTCTTGTCATCGTCATCATTGTCGTCATCGGCATTATCGACAGAAATCTCGTCTGGTTCGTCCCCACGGGCAAAATCGACAGATGCGTCTCTGATATCCTGAAGAGTAGGCTCTGCGACCTTGAGGCAGAGGTCTCTGAGATCAGAATCGGCAACAGTATTGTCGTCCAAAAACTCTTGAACAGTGTTGGCTTTCAGAGCCGCGGGGAGCAGAGAAGCTTGTGACAGAATGAGACGACAGAATAGATAAAGTTTGATCTCTCTGATGTCTCGTATAAGATCATCGATCTCGTCTTCTGGCATGGGCGCAGTCTTATCCCACGTCGTGTGGGGATTTGCTATGGTGCCCACGATCTGCGTACCAGGCATGATTTCCCGGTTCTTCTTGACGCCCTCACGCAAGCGCTTTCTTATTTCTTCCTCTGTCTCAATGTTTTTCTTATCCGGCTCTTTCAACTCAGAGTCTTGGTTAGATTGAGGTCGTTTGGCTATATCAAGTAGCTTCATCTGTCCTACCAGCCCATCTTCAATGCTGGAAGTTTTCTTAGAACCGATTTTTGCTTTCTTCTTTTTGGCCTTGACCATGGCAGTAGCCGACGCAGTTGAAGCTTCAGGCTCCGAGGCATGTGCAGATACAGATGCAGATGGTACTTCTGCAGAAGGGGTGCTTGATGATACATCTTGGGCTGTGGAGTCTACTTCGCTGAGGTCGATTGGCATCCAAAGGAAGTGCTTGATGAGGTCGATGTACTGGTTTCGCTTATCTTCTTCCATATCCTCGATAGGATCCCAAGCGGCGTCATCTGCATTGTCGTCATTTTGGGCCATGCGCTCCTTGTAGGCCTCGTCGAGGAAAGCATCTTGAAGGTTATTTTCTTCCTTTCTTCGCATGATTTCGAGTCGGGCCTCCAACTGCTTCATGTGACGCTGGAACAAAGCAGCTTCTTGCTTGACCTTCTTCTGCTCCTTCTCGCGGTTCTCTTCTTGTTCGTCTTGGACGCGTTTAACCCAAGAGTACCACTGCTCATTTTCGTAATAGATAGCGAGGAAACGCTTCCTGGCTCTCTTGAGAGCACCAAGAGTGATATGACGCTGGTTGACAAGCTTATCGATGTATAACTGGTGGCCGTAGTCATAGCTGATGGAGTAGAAGCGCATGTGATGCTGTTTTCGGGCCTCGATCACGCGATTGAGGGTGCTGTACTTGGTGAGAAGATGATTGATGACGTCTTGGATGGCTTCTTCATCCTTGACGGCGCTGAAGTCATCGTTGGCGAGAGGAGTTTTAGTCTCGAGCAAGTATGATGGGGGATTCTTTTTAAGGTATTCAAGCTTGGCATTGCGGCGCTTGTATCCGACATACAGACCCTGAGCTTGTCTAGAGTGCAAGAGACAAAAGAGCTGGTTGGCGTGAGTAGCTTCTTCTGTGCAGCGCTGCCTGTCACCTCGCAGGGCCTATCAACAATGGCAATCAGTATTTTGTCGGTTGCACTACAGCTTGGTTCGTCTTACCTGACATTGCGGCTCGACTGAAGCCATTGTGTTGGTTTGTGGTCATGTTGAGTTGGAACCGCGAATTTCCACAGTCGCGTAAGTTTCAAAAGATGCGGGAGAGTGGTTACCAAGCTGGCACCTAGTATTTGAACGAACACGTCATTACTAAATACATCCCCAAGTCTCAAGCAATGAACATACATCTACTACAGAGTACAACCAGTCTAGATGACTTTCAGAGAGTGTTGTTGACTTTGACGATGGAGTTAACGGAAGAAGAAGTGGGCTGCTAAGTAGTGCTTTTATGGTGCGTGGGAACAAGGTTTTCAAGTCTTAGGCTAGGTTACAAAAATAAATAACCTAAAAGACATGGTTCAAGTAGCATAAGGTGATCTACTAATTTCGTCTCTTATGCTTCTAGCGGCCAATTTGTCTGGTATACCGAGGGATGGTAACGGATAAACACTTAGACCACTCAAGGGAAACCAAACTTATACTCTACCCTGAAGAGTATCGTGTCGTATATACATAGATGATTAATATTGGCTCCAATTTTCATTACTTTTATCTTCTTTCTACCCCTTTCTATAAAACAAAACACATGAAAAGTTGGCGTTTTATGCATCCGACGACCAATCTAGCTACCCTAAGGCTATTGGAATTTTACACCAGCCCCTACATAAGAGCAAATAATTTATCATTTGACTAATCGTACATACAAGCCTTTATTGGGATTAATTCCAGTAAGTTTCGGGCTATTCCTGTATAAGAGCTGCGAGATGGAATTTTTGTTTTGCCTTACGTTGTCTCTTGAATTGAAGCTTGCTTATCGTCTATCATGATCCTTGGCAGGTGTACCTAGACACTGTCTGCAATAGCACGAGACTCAAATGTGACCGTAAGAGTCGAGTAACACAAACTTCGGACTTACCGAGAAGATCGAGACGTTGAGTCATTTCCAGGTGGCATGGACCAGCCTTGGGGAAAGTCCAGCCCCCCTTCAGTTGTACCAGATGGACGCATCACTTTTCTCTTCTTTTCTCATTGAGGCTCTGCTATATGAGCGCCTGCAGGTCATTGCGAATGGGGAATGATGCGGTAATGTGCAATGAACTGGCTGCGTAGCAGCCCTCTCTTAGACCGATTTTCCGCTCTCACCAGTAAGCCACTGAATGTGATGAGGTATCACATCGGTGATAGTCCGGCCATGGAATTTCAACCAGGCTGTGAAAGCGCAACTGCTGTTGGCTGTATCTGTGTTTGTACACCCACACACGCGAGGGCAAACGGAGCCTGATTCCTATACTGTCGTACTACATCCAAGCTAGTGGTATAGTTGAGGCCCGCAACGTTGTCTCACATGGAGGGGTCGGTGAATCAGTGTTTAGATGAGTCACAGGAGGGTCAGCTAGTTATTCACCTAGCTCGGAGCTGTAGGTTCGAATCCTGCCGACCTCACCACGTGTATATTAAAAAGTGAACCTTTTCTAACTATTGGTCTAAGTGTTAGATGCAGAGGGTTTTTGTGATTAATTTAGGAGGGTTTTTAATTCGCTAGCCGGTTTAACCCTACCTATAGGCCTAATTTTACCTATCTAAGTAGTTATAAGAAATTAGAGGAAAGGAGGCAATAGGGCATTTATGCAGGGGAGGGATACCTTATATCTGCCAGTGGTCCTAATAGCCATTTACCCTGCTAGGGTCTTCATGATAAAGCAATAAATACTACCACTTTTCGAATCCTTGTCTCACATGGCAGCTTCTGCGTACAGAGGTCAAGCTGTAGTACCCTGATCGTCATAAATAACTATAAACGTCTAGTTTCTATATGAGAAGAATCGGAAATAAGATACAGGGTCCCCTTGAGCAGATCATGAGGGAATATAGTGATAAGATTAAACAGTGCAGCTATCCAGTAGAGCGCCTGATGTCTAACGAATTGTGTCAGTGTTCGGTACGGGCCTAGCTTAACCGTCGTAAAGAGACTAAGAAGGAAGAGGTTAGGCAGGGACTAAGAGACAACCGCCTTGTCAACATAGCCACGAAGCATCCTGGCCCAGATTGGTGAAATAGAGAGTGAACAAGGACAACTGGATCGTTCAGGTTACACAAAGAGCCTGACATCATGATCTGGCCGACATATCCCAAAGCGGGGTTAAGGCAATTGAAGGCGGGGTCGTCATCATCATATCATTACCATTGCTACTTGAGTTGGTTTCGCAACAAAGCATCGCAACATGAACAAAGACAGTAAACCACGCCAACAATGGAAAACGTTTGGTTTAAACTAAAACACAATCACAATGTTGCTCCAGATGTGTCAAAGCTGGGGAAGACCGAGGAGACAGGACCAATTCTTCTCGGCCATTTCATCCCTGACTTGGACCACCTCGACCAGGCAATCAATCGCGGTGCCATCCAACCTTTTCCATCATCGATGGATATCTGGCCTTCCAAAACAGTTGAGTTTGAATGGGCAGACTCTCAATCTAATCATGTTGGCGCATCAGGGTCCGTGGCTGTACCTACCCATGCCACAGCTGGCCTCACACTCAGGGCAAGCGCCAGGGTAGCCTTTCAGCAGTCAGTGGAGAATTTTGCCAAGTTCGAATCCCTGGACTGTTACATCGTCAACCCTACCAATGCATACATCCACAAATGTATTCAAAATGGCCCAGTTGCGGAATACATCGCGGCGAAGGGAATGCCTGGGACGTATAAACTGTTCATCATCACGGGTATTATGATTGCCCGAGGCGCGAGAACAAGCCACAAGGAAGAAAGGCGTAGCGATACAGATGCTAATGTGGGGTTGCAAGTACACCATTGTTACCTGTTGAAAGCGAGTTGAGCTGACAATTGAGGCTATAGCTCCGTTTCCCCTGTTGGTGCTGCCAGTGGCGAGGGCCATCTCAACAAGCACAGCGGCCACAGTCAGTCTGGTACTTCTGTCACAGACTTTGTGTGGGCTATAAGGCTTGCAAGAGTCTCTAAGAATCTAGGGGAAGTCATCCTACGTAAGGACTGGTCGATGGTTACAGAAACGAAGGGCGCAACCTTTGGCCCCGGTAGCAGCGAAGTGAATGTCGCCGAGGTGGTGACCAGAGAGGGAATGACAAGCTATGGTCAAGTCATCGAAGATGAAGAAACTGAGTTGGCATTCGTAGTATGAACCAAACATACGGTGCTGGCATTTATGCTCTCGGTTAGCATTTGGTGTCGAACACTATTTAACCACTCCTTTGGAATTGACTCAGGGCCCCCTTTGTGTTCTCAAGGCCACAAAGATGTCCGTAGACATGTGAAGGAACTTTCTGCTGAATGTATGTCAAATCTGTAAGCATGTATTGTCCTGCCCTACATTCCCTACCGTGCTCGCTCTAAGCCATCTGCAAAAACTTGCCCAAGATGGTACATATACCCTGCCTAACCGTAATTCTATCCTTTTCGTGAAACGCTTTCCCCTTATAACCAGCAGGAAGAATTTGCCAAGGTACAATGCATTCATATCCCTCATTATCAGGATTCCCTGACATCCCCTTGAAGATGGAATTCATTCCTGCTTTCGTCTTCAATTTTCTTTGAGTACATTCTGACATCAAGTCGCAAATGTCCGGTTGGCGAGAGAAGTCAATGATCTTTGCAGCAAGGCCGGCAGCCAGTGCTGTAGACACTGATGTCCCGCTGTCTAGCTTCTTCCTCGAATCTAAGACAACATCCTCACCGATCATGGCAAAATTTGAGGTGTGATGTCGCGCCTTGGGATTCAATTTTCTGGAACTCCTGTTTCCGCCATTGCAGCAGAATATACAAGTGACGCGGTCTGTCATACTGGCGGGAAACGCAATCCCTCGTAAATCTTGCCAGTTGGATGCAGCCGCAAAGATCAAGATCTCTGACGTTTCTCCCCCAGCTGTAGCCCTTTTCACTTGATTCTCTAGCTCCGTGTGGTGTTCTGTCAATCCTGCAGAAATGCTAATAATGTCAACATTGTTCTGTATCGCCCAATCGATAGCCTGTACTAATCAGCATTTGCCATAAATGTAGAATGAAGAGATGATGTAAGGAACGAACGTGCTGACCTTCACCATGTAATTTGCTGTGTTACAGTCTGCATCATTTCCGTCGAAGACTTTCGCGACATAAAGCTCCACGCGACTATAGGCTTGTCGGATTAAAGCTACAGAATCTGTGCCATGCTCGGAGTTATCCTTGCCGTTGGTTCTGGGGTTCTCTATGAAGCTCTTATAAGTGATGTTTGGCTTATTCCGATAGAATTCAGATAGCCCAGAGTCGAGGACTGCAACTTTAACGCGATCTTTCGTGTACTCGTCGCTGCTACCTGTAAACTCTAAGAAGTCGGATAATTCTTCGAATTTGGTGAACCAGGTTGACGCAGCCTCGCTCGGTCTGCCGAGAGATGTTAAATTGAAACACAACATGTCCCTATTTATATTGCATACCGTGTGACCATAGTTTGCCCTATTCCTTCAGAACATGGCATCATGCCTGAGGGGATAGTACTTGGTTTTATATTCGCTTTGCGCCCCTTAGAAGCCAGTTCCGGTATCCCCTGGTGCTTGTAATCAAATGATTGATTCCATGCAGAACGCTCCTGTATCTCCAGCGCGATCCTAGGGTACTTCAGTTGAAGATCAGCTCTCAGTGGCATCAGTATATGTTGATAGAAAACCTTGCGAAAATTGGATTCTCTGTCCTCGTCGGTCAACCTTTCGCTCCCCTCAAGAGCGTAAAGTAGGCGTCGAAAAGTCATACAACGGTTGACAACATTGCCGATTGTTCTTTCCTCCGGCTTCAAATTCTGGGCGTAATCGCGTAAGGCCTTGAAACGCTCGATATCCTTTCTATCCCCTTCAACCACGTATAAGGCTTTCTGAAAGTGAATTTGGAGTAAGAGCAGTCCAAATCTGACCATAAACCCTTGTGCATCCCTGTAGTAGTCATGGATGTTCAACTGGTCTTGTGTTGGTGTGTCTGAGCTCTCAAAAAGCTTATGAGAAAGGCAAAAGGGCCTACTGAAGTCGGGTCGCATCTTGGTTTTAGGAAATTCAATACTGGTTGGCCGCCATGCGTCCAGAAGCGATGGGCGACTGTAGAGATGGAAGACAGATTCCGCGAGAAGATACTGTATAGTGGATGTATGTTCTCGTAACGTTAATCCGACATCCATACATTTAGTTGCTTGAGAGCGTAGTGGAAACCAATTTGCAACCCATCCAGTCAACTTGGGAAGACCAACATATGAAGTAATTCCTGTTGCGTCACTATCCACTCGACTTAGCAATTCTTGAAGGGAAATGAAACTTTCGGATGCATTCAGACTTTCGAAAGCGGCCTGCGGCAAATCTTCCATGGATTCCGTCCAGATACGACCATCTTCCCCAAGGATCAACAGCAGATATCGTCCAAGGAGTTCTGGCTCTTGGAGATCATTACAATCGAGAAAGGGAACTCTGCTGACGCAATTACTTAAAGAAAAATAATTAGCTATTGATGTTGATCTCAATCTGGAACGTACACACTGTTCTATCTTGCAGGGCACATGGTACCAAGCCCCCGTTTCTTTCTCATTGTGGCCCCTGTTGCACTTCGAGACTACAAAATCGATATTAACACTCCCAAGCCCAGTTAGGAGAAGCTTAGAGACGTGTTTATCTGGTGTATCTGATGAGACGCACTTATCAAGTGCTCCTGACAGAGCTTGATAGAAGGTTTTCAATCGAGCACAGGCAGCGTTTGCTCTGTTGATGATTTCTTCGACATTGTCAACTTGGTCCCCCTCTCTATCCTCTGGCAAGATTAAATCTGTTGCATCGGCTATCAGATTTGGCCAAATCATTGTGAGAGACAGCTTGAGAATCTCGCTTGACTCCATGATCCTCGCCATGTCATTCTGATCTGGGCGTTTGATGACGGTTGAATAGTTTGTAGTTCTCGATAATAATGTGGAATTTGCATCAGAGATAGAGGGATCCATCGCCTCAAGCCGTTCACGAGATAGAAGAATGCTCTCGAGAGCGTCAATATTCGGATGGCCCGATGGAAACTCTTGTTCCAGGGTTGCAGATTCGTATGTATGAGTGGCGGGTTCGCTATTGTTGTCATTGTTATGGCGCAAAATTAGGTCCCGAAACTGACAGGATAGGTTTCGAACATCTTCATCTATTAATGCATTTAAATTGATCAATAGAGAGTCCAAGCGGCGCAGAAGCGTTTGTAGATCAGGAGTTTCCAGCTTCTCTAGTGCTAACAGAGTCGGTGGGTCAGAAAGACTGGGTAGTGCTTGTTGTAGTACATAGAGCTCGCCGCGCAGGATGTAGGAGTTACCAAGGTCAGCAAGGAATACTGGAATCACGTTCTTGGTCTTTGCAAGAAACGTTCGTAGGTTGCTCAATAGCGGGTCGCCAGTGTCGTCAGTGCTGTGACCCTCGGTATTGTGAGCCATGATGGGGAGTTGCCTAAAGCAGGGAGTTACAATAACTCGAGATGAGTGTAATCAAGTATCGCTTCCTACTCTGACACGGGCCGTAGTATTGAGTTTCTGTTTTATGGATCCTCCGGACGAGTGATAGAGAATAAGTCATGGCGGAAATAATACAATAGTCGGACAATGAGGGGTTCCTTGGCCTGATGTCTGTGACACGGCCGTGCGAACTAATATCATCAACTGTCGTTTTCGCGGAAAGGTTCACGTAATGCACAGTGTTTGATGGCTCAGAAATGCGACATGTCATTGTTACACTCCTTTCAATTGGCTCCTTTGTTGCCACTAATCTTAGCTGCATTGAGGCATTTAACTCATCGTTCGAAGCAGCAAAAGGCTAAACATCGATCTCAACTTTCCATATCCTATACAGCGATTCGAGTTACCATGGAGTCGACAATTAGCGCCAACGATATGGGGGAGGATAAAGATTTGAACATATTTGGTGCCAGCCAACGATGCCTCGCACAGATCAGCCAATGCACAGTTCATGAAAACACCACCTTCGCATCAGACGCTCGAGGGCTTGAACAAATGTTGCGATTTTGGACCAAGCACTCTGGTGTCAATTCTCGTAAAGGCATGTCTCTTGATGATCGTTTGGAACATCACCCGGAGATCAGAGCTACCTTTACTGGTCTTCTCAATACGATTGAGATGAAGATAACGCATGGTAGCGTGATTCCCTTTGTTGGTTTGATAATGGCTTATTTTCATTAGCACTATCCAGCCCAAAAGATCAGATGGATCGCCCAACCACGGGTCAAATGTCAACAAGCGACCCTGAACTGGGCAAAGACCTTGACCCAGACGAGATTCTCATCAAACAGAAATGGTCGAACTACAAGGGTAATACGTGGGAAACAATTGGCACGGCTATCGATGTCTTGCTTGAACTGACAGCGACGGTTCGTAAATCCACCGTCTCTGTTGATTGGTCCAGTTTGCAAATGGACTTTAATCGACCAGACGACGACTACTACTCAGAGTATGCAAAGACACTTGCGAGACGTTGGTTCCCGCATGCTAGACGGTCTCTGACAGATCAGCTTGGAGAAGCTGTCTTCATCCGGCGCAGGCATATACTATACAAGATACGTCATGGGGAGAAAATCAATTACCCTCGTCCCGACATCATCCCTCAGGTAGTCGCAGTCAAGAATACACGTTCCTCGATGCCGGAAACCTCGCAAAAGTCGACAACAACAGTCAACCCACAAACCGTCGCTCAAGCCAGAGAACCATATCCTCCATCCAGTACCAATCTCTCTGTCTTCAATAAAGAAATATTTGAAAGGCGGCAAAAAAGAAACAATGTGGCTTTATCTGGAATCACAGAAGGCACTGTTTCCACTGAAGAATCAAGCTTCTCCTATATGTATCCTGATCCACCAAAACAGGACAATCCAGGTTATGCCAAATGTCCATATTGCCCGAGGATACTTGCAGCCAGATATTTGACGACTGAACATTGGAGGTTAGAGATCTTTGGAGTCATGAGGTTGAACAATATTATACTAAATTCTTATCAGAAAACATCTCCATGGAGATCTTCGACCATATATATGCATATCGGAATTTTGCCAAACTCCGATACGATTCTTCGCAGATTCAAAACAGTGGACTGATCATATGGTAACCGACCACGGCAGGGATTGGATTCAGAAGGTCCACATGATGACATGGTACTGCGATAGCACCCACGATAGAATGGAGTTCACGAGCGAAGACCAATTGCAGAGCCACCTTACTAAAGATCACGAATCACTGAGCGACGCCTATATGAGTGCATTGGTTCAACTGAATTGGGGCATTGGATGTAGAGAGGAACATGTGTGTCCTTTTTGCGAATCGGCGCCGCCTGAAATACAACCTCGACTGAACGACAAGGACAAGGAAGGTTTGCTTACCAAACACATTGGCGAACATTTTAAAGCGCTAGCATTATTCTCCTTGTCGGCATCAGCTGCGGACCCAGTCGATGAAGGGGGCAAAAGCAGCCCCGAGTCACAGAAGTTTCCGACTAGTGAGAGTTGTAAAACTGGACCCATGTGTAGTCGACAAACTGTGGCTCGGTCACGCGATGAGAGTGAGAGCAGACTAAGCTTCGACAATACACCTATGAGGTTCATGGAGAATGCTGGCGTCACTGGGTCTTCCAAGTTGGAGGGTGACACTGAAGGATTAGAAACCGGCAACTGGTATTTTATTGGGCCAAGACACGCAAGCCCCAAACATGATTCTATTTTGGACCATTTACGAAAGACTCAAGACGATCAGCACCACGAGAGTGGTTCTCAGCTGGTATCCACCGTGTCCGCTGATCCTCCTCCGTCAGAGCCCTCGTTCGACCCGCCAAAAATCTATGTAAATGATAGACCAGTTCAAGACACAAGAAAGTCAAGTACCACGGACTACAAGTATGACGGCAATGGTCTTGTGCCGATTCTGGGCACCGAGAAAGACCTAGGCAAGTTGCTGCGAAAATATTGCGTCGAGGATGGGATAGATGGCAAGTTCTGGACTATCGTGCTGCTGCGGCACATTCTGTCCAGGGACCGGATAAAGAGTGAGCTAATGCAACCAAAGTATGCATTTGAGGAAGATCAAGTCAACGGGTATGTCGGAAAAATACATCCGCGTTCAGACAGTGTTCCATCTGAAACCTATATCAAGATCTTTGCGCTCCTGGTTTTAATAGGCAAAATTCACGATATTGGACGTTTTATGGAAGAAAAGACTTGCGATGAGCTGCTCCCCATAGTCATCATGCAGGATACCGATGTGTATTCTTCGAAGGAGCCCAACAGACGTCTTTTGTGTTTTGATGGGTGGATGGTGCACGAACTGGAACACTTTGAAATTCGGCAGTGGTGGGTTGATACACCATACTTTGATTCCACGGTGAACAAACCTTTGACCGAAATTACCTTGGGCCGATCCACCCATAAGCCTTGGCGCCGGCTGCGAAGTAATAACCGAATCGATTGGTCTGAGGGAGCTTACGGAGTTGTGATTACGGTCGAGATCCATCCTACAGCGCATTCCTTCCAGAAAGTATTAAGAGGTGTACGTGTCTCCTTCCCCTTACCGTGGTACCTTCGTATAAACTAACGAGACTGTTGAAGATTGACTTAGAATGCACAAAATTTGCAGTCAAGACCCTGAACAATATACATTCCAATACCAAGCAGAATTTCCTGGCGGAAGTGCAAATGTTGAAGCGCTTCAATGGAATTCACCACCCTCATTTAGTGACTGCTTTAAGTGCTATTACTCAAAACGGCAACATGAGTTTCATCTTTCCTTGTGCATCGTCCGACTTTGATACATACAAGGATAGCGTTGATCCTCCTCAGGGTAGGAGTGGTGCTTTGTGGCTTTCGACCCAGCTCGAAGGGCTCATTGGGGCAATCGACACCATTCATGTCCCCACGCATTTGCATCAGGGCCGAGAGAAGAAGTATGGTAGGCACGGAGATATCAAGTGCGACAATATCCTCTGTTTCAAGAAATTAGGGACTGCAGATCATGTTCTTGTCATCGCTGATTTAGGACTGTCACAAATCAACAGTGACAAGAGTCGATCTAACATTCCTAATGCCAATGTCCCTCCCGTTCCCGGGTATCGCCCCCCTGAATGTGACATCGAAGGTGGTACAGTATCAAGAGCCTTCGATATTTGGACCATGGGATGCTTGTTCCTCGAGCTCATTACCTGGTTCTTGGGAGGACCCAGCTACACCAGAGAGTTTGAGAATCAAAG
Organism: Fusarium acaciae-mearnsii; assembly: GCA_017657105.1. Classification (NCBI taxonomy): domain Eukaryota; kingdom Fungi; phylum Ascomycota; class Sordariomycetes; order Hypocreales; family Nectriaceae; genus Fusarium; species Fusarium acaciae-mearnsii. The sequence continues at coordinate 3,540,181 of JAGDVL010000001.1, forward strand.
GACCACGATATTTATCAACGGCTCGATGAACAGTATTTTCTTTACCTTAAGAGAACTTGTTCCGAGAGATCCGGGTGGAGCCAAATCCATCCTAGTAAAACCAGAGGTCACCGAAGTAAGTTAAATTTAAGCCAACGTGAGATGCCGTCCAACTGACCCCAATAGTGGATTCTTGAACTCCGCCAACATGCCAACTGCTCTCAGTTTTTACATGAAGCTCTTGATATTATCGAGCAAAAGATGCTAGTGGTGCTATCAACAGGCAAGACACGATCATCATCTGGGGAGCTTCGCAAGGAGTTTCAGCGTATCTCCAGAAGATGCAATTCTGAAAGGGAGTACACGCAAGGGAAACCATTGACAGAGAAAGAGCTCAGAGAAACCCGAGATCAGATCAAGCAGAACACGGTCGCAGTGCGGGCCATTCCCAACAAGCATGCACGGGCTCTCATAGGAACGTTCCAGCCCCTACTGCCAAGTCACACTGGGCGAACAGAGATGTCATACAATCGGGATCAATTTGAGAAAATGGACATTATCGATAACAAGGAGGATCTTGATTCCAATGGTAATTGAGACGTTTGTATTCAGCTGATGGGGATTGAAATCTATCAGGATGCAGGTCTATAGGTCTATCTCGGACAGAAAGCTGTTGGATGCAATTGGAAGGTAGTTCATAGTAGTCCTTTTCGCGTGATTCCTTCGATGGTCGTGGGTGGCGTCGCATATCACAGAGTGACATCGTTCCAAGTGTCGAACCTTAATAGTGCTCATCCATAGTCACTGTTTGCCTCGTCCGTTGGGTTTCATCCTTGAAACGTTAGAAAGATGAAGAGTTCGGCTTGCAAATTACTCACAGGGGTCAAAGGCCTGGGAACCGTGCATTGAAATCGGCCTCGGTTCCACAGACAAGTTAGCAAAAATATATCTTCTAGGCAGGTTGGAATAGCAATGCCATACAATCACAGAGCAAGTTCCAGGTCCAAAAATATTGACCAAGAATGATTCCAAGGCATATTGCCCAGTGTATGTTGCACGGATAAAAAACTGTTCCATTGTAGAAATAGCAAGAAAACAACAAACAAGATAAACTGACTCTTAGGTATGGTAGTGACAATGACAATGATCAATCACCTCTGTTTTGTAGTCGCGGGCCATCTGTGGGACGCAAAAAAATGAATTTTCTGTCGCTTGCCTCAGTCAGGCTTCAAGAAAATCAATTCGCTGATTATCCATTCAGTGCCACGTCGTACTGTGTGTGACAGGAGTATCTCTTGACCTTTGCATACCCCCCAGCCTGATTTTACAAAACCAACCACCTGACACAGGTGAGACAATGTGCTTCCACACCGCCTTGTTTACGTTGAAATTTCCAGCACAGCCTACATGTGCCACCTGGTCCTTGTCGATGGGCTCACTACTGAAGTACGGCTGACGAGCTGCATATTTGTGGCCTCCAACCCTCCACTGAAGCTCGTCTTCCTCTCCGAGCCCCAACATCCTTATATTAACCTCGTAAGGATATGGACTAGGCTAACGATAATGCGATATGCTGTCAAAATGAAATCAGCAAAGTCTTCAAGTATGACGAGCGGCCTACCAGCGTGGTACGAGTATTTCCGGGTCTGAGAGTTTGTAACGTCTTATTCAGTCTGTCACAATTTACTTACCACTAAGCTAGGCACATGTGATACGGACGATGAATGACGACAACGACTGGAACACTTGGTTTGAGGAAGTTAGTATTCCACTGTCCTGATGCTGAATACAGAAACTCATTGACTTCAGGAGCATCCAAAGTTGGACAGATCACAATCTGGACTTGTTCTTATGTAAGCCTGAATTTGTCGTGGTCCTCTTGATATTCTAATCTGAATTATTTACTTAGCCTGGCAAGAAGGGGTGAAGAGTCAAGAATCAATCCCGTGCAGCGAATGCAGTCCAGCGACTGTGTTAGAGATATTGAAAGAGTTGCAAGCGGCTTCAAAGAAGCGCCAAAGGACGCACTACGTGGGACTGGTGGCCAATGGACTCTACGAAACATCCCATTCTCAGCTCAAACCTTCAAACGAATCGCAAAAGAATTTCGAATACACGATTCAATCATTCGACATGTGAGCCGTGCTGACGTTCCCGACTTTTCCGCTGTGAAGCTTGATATGGAACTATCAAATCATCAACCTCTACCCGCACACGGTATGTTAACGTCAAAGACGTATATGTATTTTGTCGACTTTGTGCTAGTATATAACATACGTACTTCCAATTCCTGGGAAAACGATCTCGCGGCATCAACAATATATTTACCACATTGCAGCCTCTCTTTATCTATCGTTTTTGGATGCACATTATCAATTGAGGAGGAAATAATGTCATGTCTGATAAGGGTCACCTATGAGATATTCCACCCACTGTTGATACCCAGCATTATTGTCGAACTCGAAAGGAAACGACAACTTCCCATCGTTGAAGACATGATCGACCAGGTTGAAAAGAAGATCCTGGAGTTGGATAAAGACCCCGAGTCACTGCAAGATGTACCAAGGGATGAAAAAATAGCCCTCAAACAAGCAAAAAGATCGGCCTGGCTTGACATGCTATATCTCCGGAATCAACTACTCAGTTGGCGTAGGTGCATGGAAACACTGCACAAGCAGAGAAAGAGCCTCGACCGCAAGACATTTGGAAGACCATATGCGCAGTTCCCGTACAAGTACGAAGGAACTGAAAGATTCGGCGAAAGAGATCATAGCTCTTCAGATTCTGATTCAGAACTTGAGTACTACTGCAATGTACGACCGTCTGCGAATAATCATCGTTATAACAACGTTGAACATCAAAGCTCAAGGCAGCTTATACGTACAGAAGTAGAGCCTTACTATCCTGAGTGTCAAAAGCCTCTATGGACGTCTAATTTCTATATGAGACGAACTGGGAAAAAGATTAAAGGTCGACTTGAGCAGATTATGAGTGAGTATAGCGACAAGATACAACAGTGCACCTCTGGTATTGAAGGAATGGTCATGTCAACGCAATGGGTAGGAGGACCGCTCACAACTACCTTACAAGAATATTCGTTAACAGTCCCAGGCACAAGGCGAAACAAACGTGGAAATAGCACTGGCAACAAGCCAGGACTCTCGTCATATGAGGTCCATTGCACTTGTCACTATGGTGTTTCTTCCAGGGACATTCTTTGCAGTAAGTTGCTTCTCTTACAATTCTGGACTGAACACTAACAAAATCTATAGAGTATCTTTTCAATGGGATTCTTTGACTTCACCGGTTCTGGGTGTGTCATAGTGTCTCGGCTGTTCTGGCTATACGTAGTCCTGGCCGCAGGTTTCACAGCTATCACTGTCGATGCGTGGTATTACATGGGAGTCTGTCAATACAAGAAACACCGAAATCTAAACTTTGGATTGGGCAGAAGGCGTTGTACTCCGTTGAATGTGCTGAAACTGCTACAATCCGAAAAGATAGCGTAGTTTTAGACTGAGAGTATTGCGGCTCTTGTGACCAGATCAGGAGTCAGTTTAGGAGATCTGACCAAAAACCTAAGTCATAGCCTTGGAATATATTGAGAATGGAAACCCAATAACACGAGATAAACTCGATTTAGGCTTTTAACATGCTTGTTGCCTATGAAATCATGGTGGCTTTGACAGAGTAGGCAGGGTGGGATATGGGCAAAAGGGTCCCTTGAGGGTAAAATAACAGAATTGCCATTGAAATACATACTAATCTTGAGTGATGACTAAAGAGATCTTCTATGCCAACCATCCAATATTGCCATTAAACTGATGCCGACCATCAAATGCTAACCACTCGTTCGTGTTCCACTTGGTCGTTGCTCTACGAGTCTATGGATGTTTCATACTACTTTTTAATAGGCTGACTGTTTTCTGTCATGAACCCCACCCTCTTTGATTTGCCTCCCTTACAACGTTCATACAATGTCCCCTGGATGAGAAACAGTTAGTTGAGTTCGCTCAAGAGGGTCACAATGAAAATACCACATTGAATTCTTCAGCAGTATCAATTTCGTAGATGTTGTGCCGCATCTAAGGACAGTTCGTTAGTAGATGGTCACATAATACTATCGATTACTTACGTCGACTTTAAACTGGGCACTGGATCCAAGAAGATCTTCCAGCTCCTTCAAAAGACGCGTGGGAGAGGCGTGGTGAGTGTGAAACTCGGTTCGAATTGACAACGGCGAGGACATGAGACTGTGGAATATATCTGTGATAATAGTGAGAACAGATAGCTTAGTATTTTATTAGATAAAAGATGATGAATTCTTGGATAATGGTGGTTATGTGATGGATAAAAGATAAAGCACCGCCAGTACCTCGGACGGTCTCTACTAGAAATAGGGAGATAATGTTACACTGGCGGCAAAAATGCCTAGATCTCGGAGAATTCCAGCCATGGAATTTACCACCATGAAAATGCACAGTCAAGTGCACAATTAATCATTAGAAGTATGCTCGAGTCTGCCTTGGACAGTGCTCAACCAGGCCTTCGGAAGTCAATCTCCGCTGATGGGTGGTTGCGTGAGTTACCTGCAGACTCAGCGGCAATCACTTCGGCGACCCCATGCTATTGGGGGCGACGGTCTGTGTATCACACCACATTCAGTTGACAAGCTGTTGGACAATTAAGAAGAATGACATGTATATTACGGCCCACGTAGAGATTCACGTGTGCAGAAACGGAAATTGCTCAGACTTGCTGCCTAGGAGGATATTAAGATATATAATTAATTAATTAAAGAACTAAATAAAACATTAAAGAGATAAGAAGAAGATATATATATATATAATCATATAATTGTACTCGAGATGCCTTCACGCTCAACAGAGGAGTCTTGGGAATATAAAACCAAAACCTTTTCTACCATTTTACAAACATTCACAGCAACCACTCTCATCTCAACTTACTTCTTACAATCTTATAAAAAAGTGTTACCACGACATCTGGCAAAATGGGTACGTTACGTCAAAGCCACATCTATGGTTTCACCCCTTCAACTACATTGTGCTAGCCGATACATTTAATAACTTCGTACAGCTCCCACCGTCCCTGTCCGCTGCCGCTTCTCGGGTGGTGCAGTACGCTGGAATTGCCGTCAAAGTCTAGACGGACGAAGAACCCAATCAAGAAAAACACCGGTTCTACTGGCAGTCTTTCATGAACTCTGTAAACAGTCGACAGACCGACGACCTCAGTTTCGAGACATTCAAGGATCACACCATTTCCCACAGGGAAACCACTCTCGGCACAATTGTCGAGAACATCGTAGATTTCTTGGTCCAGGCGTTCAATATCTCCCCAGATGAGAGAGTAATCGCAAGGCTACGAATGACCATCGAAGAGACCTTCTCCAATCTGGGAGAAACGTCCACGAGGGAGTTTTTGGATTTCAACAAGTCTTTTGACGGGCAGTCTTCATCTTGGGTTCCCTAATGAGGATGTACCTACTTACTTCTACAGTTTGATCACGACTACTAAGTTGGAGGCAAACATTTCTGATAAAGAGTGTGGTGGGGTCTGGATGGCTCCTCATCCAATGTTTTCTCCGCTACAATCACCGGCATGAAGCTTCTGGTGGAAGAAGGTTTTAAGAACTGAAAATCATGCATACTCTTTCTCTATCTCTCCTCTGGGGGGATCTCAATTGTTTATCAGTTGATGGCACTACATACACTCTTTTGTCGAAACGGTGATACAATTGCTCGGCTTCCAACTAAATAGCCTATCAAACATAAATGGATGCTGTAACTTCGCGCTACTTAGCCTCTTTCTTTATTATCTAGATAACTCGCTGCATTTCTTGAAACTCTTGAAAACTTTAGGAAAAAGAATAGATTTCAAAAGGAGTTTGATCTGTGTAGTATAAAGTAAAGTACCAGTTTCGACTTTTATGATTCCCATGGTTAAGTTTTGTGGTACTCAAGGGCTTTGTCCAGGGTAGGATTCTGCACCAGCATATCTATGAAGGCAGAGCGCCTGTCATTAATTAATGGTCAACAGGAGTATCCTTTGGAGAATCGAACAATATCCAGACCATTACTGTATAAAAACTGATTAAGTACTCTGTGTCCTGCTTTGCCTTCACCAAAGGTAGTCAGAAAAGAACTGTGGAACAAAGTCTACCCGACATCATCCACAGCCAAGATACAACGTCAGTCGTTGGTCATGGCACTCGAAATTCAACAAAGCCAACAAACAAGTCACCACTTTTATTCATGTGACTATTGTCGTAGCCTACTACTGCTCACTATTGGTCTAGATGAATGCTCTGTTCACTCAATATCTTCACGATGAATCTACCAGCACCCATCGCGCTTCCATATTATAGCACGGACAAGTTGCCCGGTCCCCTGCCTACCATCGAAGAGATCCACAATGCACAAGTCAAAATGTCGTCAAGGAGAGAGTATTGGGAAAGAAGCGGCGTTTGTTCTATCAGGGAATATGTTGTAAAATATGGCGAAAACGTCGGTGAAAATGAGGGAAACGCTCTTCTCTTTCTGGAGAGGAATCACGTCCTCGCCCCTCGTTTATACGCCATGTATCGAGAAGCATCCTCCGGTCATCTCTATTTGATAATGGAGCGTCTTGCTGGACATGATCTTGAGTCTCTTTGGCCAAGCCTCGAGCCTCAAGACAAGTCATCGATTGCGACACAACTGCGCTCAATCTTGACCCAGATACGATCGATCAGCCCGCCTTCTCTATTAGGCGGCGTCTGTGGAGGCGGTATCCCCAGCACCATTTTTGAAACCGATGTCCCTGATTCAACGATAAATGGTCCGTTTCGGACATCGTCAGAAGTAGCGTCCGCTATGTCAGTTGTTCTGCAGACCAATGGGGGTGGATGGATAACTGACTATTTCTGTCAACATGTCCCTACTGTACTAGGCAACTTTCCAGTCACGTTCACCCATGGTGACCTACGCATGGGAAATTCATGGTGGAGAAGACACCTACCAGGCCTAGTCAAGAGACCAACGCACATGGGAACGAGAATCAATGGAGCTATCAAGTCAAAGGCCTTGTAGATTGGGAGTCGGCAGGATGGTACCCGGCCTACTGGGACTACGTTACAGCAGTCGCGCGTCCGCCGCCAGAAAACGATTGGCCAAAGATGGTAGATGCCATCCTCGAGCCATGTCTGGCAGAGGCTTGTATGTTTTTTTTCTTACTGAGAATTGATGCTTGCTTTCTTTTAATCGAATGCCTGTATATACAGATCCATTATATAGAGAAACAACAATTTCTATTACTGAAATCTAGTCCGACGGTTCGTCCATGCGCTCCGGTATCCTGGGAATAAACCACCAGCAGACAGCACCGCCTATTATAAGGCCCAAGATGACTGGTTGAAGCACTTGCACCCCGGCTTGTGTGGCGATAAGTCCGGTAACGGATGGAAATATGGCAGCACCGGCCTGGGCGAGGACAAAAACAAGGCCTAATATGGCGAGTTAGCATGGGTATTGTCTTTGAGATTGTATAGGGCTCCCACCACGATAGGACAGGACTATTAAGAGTGACTAAATAGAAGATAATACTGATACTCACCCAAAGCCATTGACTGAATCTTACGAGGAAACATTCTTGATGCGACACTCATACCGGTAGCAAAGAAGGGGGCGAAAAAGAATCCCATGAAGGAGAAGGCCACAGCACTTGCAACTAGATTCGGGACAAGCCAAAACAAAAGATGGAAGATTAAGCACACAGCACTGAGGCACATGATGGCCCTTTGCTCGCCAAAGCGATGTGTCGGCTCAGCCAGGAGTAGACGGCCAAGGAACAGGCCAGCCCAGAAGCCTGTGGGAACATATCCGACCTTTTCGAGAGCGCCGTCACGATGGGCTACAAGATACTCTACTACCCATCCTATGACTCAGGTCAGATAAAATATAGTGAAGCCCGGGTGATGGTGAGGAGGGATAAAGGGAGATTAAGGAAAATGGAAGGAACTGACCCCCGGCAGCAGACCATGCGCCACAGTTGAAAAGGTAGAAGCCTCCGATAAGCCAGAAATTCTTCATTTTGAGAAGTTGTCCAATATCGCGAAGGGCATCTTTATTGCGTCGTTGTTGAACAACGTCTGAGTCAACAGTACCAGTAGTAGAGGACTGGGGAATTAGCCCCTCGGGGGCTTTTCGCTGTCTCAGTGGGTTGCCAAAAGCAAGAAGCATGCAAACAAGATTCAGAGCATGAATACCGATGAGTTGGAAATAACCCATCCTCCACGCCTCGATTCCATTTGTTGTAGAACGACCCGAACCCGTGGCTGTCGCGATCGCGGTCGCAACCAAAGGTCCAACAAGGCAGCCCAGGGCAAACATCGCATGGATGAAGCCCAGGCAGCGGTGAGCATTCGGAAGTCCGCTTGCCCAAGCATTCGCATGTGTATCCTGATAGCCCATGCCGACAGCCTGAACGGCAAAGCTTATGAAGAATACTGGTTGAGATGCCCACGGGCGCAGACATTGTGCCACAAGCTGGAGTGTAGCACCAAGCGTCAAGAGAGCGGAGAAAGATAGCTTCGTGGCAAGAAACAGATTTGTAACGGCGGCGATGACCCATCCTGCGAAGATACAGGCATAGCTACAGTCCAATGTTAGTGGTTAATCTGTAGATATGGAATGGGGCACGTACATTATAGCAACCTCACCTTCGCTGATCGTGAATGATTGTATAATGTATGGAAGAAGAGGTCCGAGCGTAGCACCGTCAACTCCAGCGCAAAAGAGGGAGAAACCAGCCGCAGCAATTTGGAATTTGGGGATGATTGGCTTCGAATGTTGTTGCATTTCTGGACCTGGTTGAGAGTCTCCAGGAGGACTGTAGTTACTGAGCTCATGGTTGTATATATGAGCCGACCTCGGATAGGTAACGACTGCTGTTTCACTCGACATGATCGTGACGATACTAAGATAAAGGATCGTTGCTACATATGAAGATGGTTTGACATGCCAGTAAGCATGTGCAAGTATGAGGGAATTCTAAACATGATGAGGGGAGCATAAGGGAACTAGCCCTAATCTGTGCAACTGGTGCTCATCCTGGTTATCCTTGGCAACTACCTACCTATCTAAGTCAGCATCTTTTGTTCTAACATCGAAGTCACATACCACGATAATGAGAAGCAAGTATGATAAATAATATGTCACAATTCAGTTGGAGTAAGAATACTTTAAATATTATATAGATAGTCTTCTTTTGCTGCTTTAACGATTTCTCCGTACGCTTTTGACTAAGCGACCGACAGAACACCAGCTGTAGGGTATTGATCAAGGAATCATAACGTATTACTGCTTTAGATGAGAGCGATGTGTTATTGATAATTGGTACTAATAAGGCCTAGGCTCACGGATAATGACTGGCGCAGATTTACCTTTGTTACGATGCTGACCAAACCAACCAGCAGCAGTGTACGCTGAGCTCGTCGGACAATCTCCCCCAAGACGTAGTGTAGGACTGGTGTCTGGTGGTGACTCATCATCTTGGGGAGTAGAAGTGACTTCTTCAGCATCTTCAGCATTCGCAGCATCAGCTTCCAATGAGGCATCCGTCGATGTCGTCTGCTTCTTCTCCCCAACACCTAAAACACCTACCATGCCGCTCTGGCTCTTCAGATACTCTTCATCTTGTTTAGTAGCACTTCGAAGCCCTTCTCCACAAAGTCCATCCAACTGTGCACCCAGCTGCGCTAGTGCGAAAGAGTCATATCGATCTGTCCATGTTGGTGTTGATGCGATGTACCACACTAGCCATATGAGACAAATAGACTGTACGGCGATCAAAGAGGATATGACTACTATCGCCATCAAAGACCTTCGTGGCTTGAGGATTGTCCAGCCAGGTGATGAAAATATCCATCGTGAGAATATAGTGCCAAACACACTGGCCGACTCTCTTAGCAGTACCTCATTTGCAAAGAACATCCCCATCTCCAAAAGAAATTCGGCCTCTTCCGGGTCTTTAAAAGTCTCCAGGATGCGCGCGACAAAGATAGGTAGCAGCTCATATTTGACGTTGCCGCGATAATTCCCTGCTGGCGGGTACTCTTCCCTGTACATGCTGAGTTCCCCGTCACATAATTTGGTGTAGTCGAGATGGTCGAGGACGATTCGTTGGAACGGGTAGTTTTCCGACTCGCAAATGTCGCGCATGGTGTAGTTCATGTCCTTCTGTGGCCGTTTGCTGGCAAGGTGGAAGAATGACCCATTGCCGAACAGTGACAGGGCCACAAGAGCGAGAGGTCCAGGTGTACCCATCCCGAAGTCACCGAAGAGGTTTGGAGGACTATCCCAGGTCACGTGTAGATCTGGCTCCAGTGCTGGATCACTATTAAGTCATTAGCGCTTTTCTATTTCCTATCGTGACACTACTCACACGGTGACGGGTCGGCGGTCGGGATGTTTATACTTGCCCACGAAGGATCCGTAGTCGTTGAAGTTCTTGCGGATATCATCTCGGATTGGCCATTTTTCCAATAGTGGTTTGAAGACCTGATTATTCCAGTGATTACCCAGCTCGAAATATCCCCTAGTCGATGAAGCACGACATGATAGGTTAAAAGCGGTAACATCTTGGAGAAGGGCTTGTCCGTCTACTCGACTGCCATCCAACTGCTGAGCTACCTCGAGCCTGAGCCACATATTCTCATTGATGTCCTGCCGGTCTCGACTTCTCGTCCACGGTACAGCGCTCTGATTACCCTCAACGCATACGGTTGCCTTGATCCCGGAAGTGGCAAATTTCGTATGATTGAAGATGGTGAAGAAAGGCGTCGGTCCTAAGCAGGTTGGTGGTACATTGCCAGCTTTACAACTTACTGACGAGTTGATTCGCATCGCGTGTTCGCGTAAAATGTCAGTAGCTGTACCATTTGCTAGGGATGAAGCAAAGTAATTGATGTACGGACGTCGCTTTTGTATCCAGCCAAAGGTTTGAGCCCTCTGCTGTTCCACAGCGAAAGGGATGTAATTTGTTACTTCGTGCCAGAGATTTGTCTGAACATCCGACATGCTGAAACTCTTTATTTTCTGTCGTATCAGATTGACAGCTAGATTACGAGGTATCAGCTCCATGACGTTTGGCTCCGGGTCGATGCCGACGACACGGGATTCTGCGCCCGTTCCGTTGCACGTTTTATCCCTGTTAGTGATCTCGACGGGGTTATCGTTACAGGATATGACGGTCATAGGGTCGTAGGGAACAAGAAGTGATTGGAGCGGCGGCTGTATAATTGCTGGCAGCCACTTTTTAGTACATGCCATGATCTAACTGCCGTGACCTTAAGAAGCAACTTACTAACGAGAACAAGGCCTGTGGCTAGCCAGAGGAATCTAGACGAGCGAAATCGTGCTCCAAAGCAAGAGGTCCACAGAATTGGTATATCCATCCATCCCCTGTCCGATAGAGCAAAGAGTTGAAGCACGTTGAGTTTCTCTTCTTGGCCTTCCTTTCGTAGTTGGGAGTACACCACAACGGCTTGGGCCATCAATGCAGACACAATAGGTAGTCCAAGAGTCGCAGCAATACGACTGAGAATGTTTGTCGCAGTACTCCAGTCTTGGATCTTTTGCATATCGGTCATAGAGTAATCGCCGTGCTGATTGATGTACGATGGGAGAAAGACTGGGCGGTGCATGAGAATGCAGGTGAGAACCCAGGGAACTATAAGAATCGGTAGGTAGAATGTAATAATCCATACCGACCGTTTCCGGTATCTGAGGAGGTGTGGGTACGTTTCGGCCATGTCTGTAGTTTTTATGTGCTTAGTTGAGAACAGGGAGTCATATGTGTTGAGTGTTGTTTTGCCTGGATTCTTTAAGTTCGTCAAGCAGACACTGAGTATAAGGTATCCGAAATGTTGACCTCTTTATGATTCCAGTAGCCAGTCTTTCTGATACCTCAAGGACGTTGAAGTTGAGATAACACAGCATAGCCATAGCATAGCCACAGTCTGTAACAGGCCAGGAGGGAGGTTTGTGTGGTCAATACTCCTGTTTGCCTCATCTTGTAGAACATCAGATCGCTTCTGCTGTGAATGTCTCATCAGTAGCCGCTTTGCTATGCTGGAGGCGAAGTTAAGCGAAACTATTGTTGAACAATGTTTTATTCTGGCTTTGACTGGATGGAAAAAAGTGATGTATTTCCGCTTCTCACGAGAGGCTATTCACTTGAACAATAAAGTGCCCTTTTTGGCTTAGCAACACTTTCTTGGTACGACAGTCAGGCTCCCTGCTTTTTCTCAGCCATGATCGCCTTTGTTTAGACCCTTTGTTTCCCCTTCATGACAATGAAGAGCTCTTTATTCGAGCAAACGAGACATTTGGTCAAATCTTGTGAACAAGGAAACATACTTTACGATATGCCTAGTGTTTGGTGGTACATGTGATGAGTGGACATGCTGTACTTATACCTGAAAGCAGTTTAGACAATTTATTACTCTAAAGAGGGCAATCTATCATTGCCGAATTTTAGAATTGCCCCAGCGATTGACATCCATGTGCCTTATGGGACGTCTGATGTAGTAGCCAGTGGGTTGGTAAAGTCGAAGCTTCACTGCGTATTTGCTCTTTTGAGATGTAACCAAGTCAGGCGGATTGTATCAAGATCAATACTAGGTAATTTAGTTGTTACCATAACTGCTAGGATGCCCGTTCTTAATGTTTGTTTACATTAGTAGCCTAACACTGGCCTAAGAAATTAGGCCAGTCTGATCTTGTCCAATCTTTGGTATGATGCATCCTGCCACCTGCCAAACATTGTCACTGCCACTGCCATCTCCCGCGCCTGCCTAATAATCCAAAGTATAGTCACGTGTTATCGTTCGTAAACATCCTCAGCCTTTCATTATTGTCGCTGAACGAAATCTCTTACCTTCCCCATTACCATCTTTCCTGCCTCCTGGTTCTTGTACACGTGGGTAATATTCTACTGCTCTCTATTTCTTTCTGACACTTTATAGAAATTATGACTTCGACGTCCGACCAGGGAACTCCTTCCGGGCCAACAGATCCCCGTTCCACCACCCAAATCACTGAGATCAGTACCCAGACCTTTCACGCCTTCCCCAATCTTCCCCCAGAACTACGCATGAAAATCTGGAAGGCATCGTGTCTGCCACGATCCGAACATGACCACGGTATCCAGCACGTCACTGCCGATGTTGTTCAAGAAAACCGGGATGGCGACTATGACGAAATTGTCGTTTGCGACGAACATCTGGAGTATTTCGAAGACGACTTCGACGTGGAGACTGATGAAATGGGCTATGTCACGCTAAGAGCCTTGAAATGGGACACGAAGCTACCGGTAAACTTCCAAACTAGGACCGATCAATCCAAGAAATCTGCCTACCTCTGGGATCACGGTCTCTGGATGGCTTGTAGGGAATCGCGGGCAGCCATCACCGAGTATCTGAAAATTGACAGTTGGCTCCGGCACTACACTGCGGATCAAGAACACCTGTTATTCTCGCTCCCATGGTATGACTATAACTTCCCATCAACCCTTGTCCCGCACAAGAAGGATGCGCCCTGGCGTCCTATAGTGCTCCCTCGCAGCGACATATTCTGCATTACCCCCAGTGCGGTTCGTTATTTACCAAGAAGCCTGTACAACATGTACCTCCTGGCACCATTCCTTGGGCGACGAAACTTCACCATCATTCAACAATGAAACATCGCTCTCACGTTTGACAGAAGCTGGCTCATCGGCTTCCCAGATAACATCTACCAACTGAGGCAAGAAAACTCGCCACGAGGCCTGTTGGCCAACTGGATGGACAGATTTCAGGACGCCGTCGGGCCCGAACCCACTCTCTGGATTGTCGATGATACTGTTAGCTGGGTTACACTTCCTGGCCTGGAGTGCAAGACGTTGTACCGCGATTGTGGGGCCGAATACGTCCAGAGTTACTGGTTCGCTGTTCGTGACAACACAGCACCCAAAATGCCCGATGTAGAAGAGTTCATGATCTTATTTTCAAGGCTACTGGAAGAAGATGGCGGTTACGATGTTTTGGAAATCGAAAACATGATCCAACTTCTCGTTCGGAAAGATTGCGAGCTGCCTCCAGAGTCTGATGCAGAAACTGGAGATGGAGAAGTTGAAGATGGAGACAAACCCGAAAATTGATGTGTTACTGTCATTCATTTGTGGTTAAGCATCTTGCCAATGTCTTGCCTACAAGCAACAACATTCGTTCGATCAAAACCCGCCCAAACACAATCTGTGAGTCTTAAGCCATGTACACACTAAGAATGATCTAACATGTTTGTTTTAGGTTTGTGAAGCTTTACCTGATCCTGCTTGTTCATGACAGCTCTGCTCATACTCCCGACTGAGCTGTAAAGACATGGAAGTGTAGTGGTGCATTGTAGTCAACAATAGCTAGATCTGTAGGCAATATACTCTCCACTGCACCTGTTGGTGTAAATCATTATGAATTGTGATATTCAGTATTGGTGATGAAGCTTGAGTGAGATGCCGACTAACTGACGTTCCGTGACATCCGGAGCTGAGCGTCGCTTGACAGATTCTCTTTTAAAATTCGGGTTTTTTGTGGCCGGTGGTATCCTCCTCATAGACGCGAAATATGATTTCAATCACCTCAGGATGACCATCTGCCTTGCTAGTCCCCTTGTAGAACGACACAGCCTCTATGAACTGCTCCTCCGAGTACGTTTTTTATCCCATTGCATCCTCAGTAATACTCTCAAGAACAGCCTTCCCTTCAATCTTTCCATCTACTACATCCCCAAATATGTGATATCGCGCCCAGATTGCAACACCACATCTTGCGGTGTTGATAGCGTCGGCATATTGGCTTGCCCAAGGCTCAACTAGCTGCAAGCCATCAACGCGCCGAACAACATCGTCTACAGGGAGATCCAGGAAGAGCTGCTCCACTAGCCCTTGATGTTGGACACTCATGTTTGTCTGCCATATTAGTAAAGCGTGACGAAAAGCTACTAGAGGTGAATAAATACCTTGGTTCAATTGATTACAATACTGAGTAGACCTAGGATGGTGATGAGACATTGAGAGACAAAAGCAAAAGAAGGAGGTGTTTATATCTCATGCTACGAGTGGGGTTGTGTTGGTCGGAGTCATGTTGCATCTTGGCTCGGTTTATTACATATCAGCAAGAGGCTACGAGGTGCCATAACTGTCCATCACAAGAGGTAACAAAAGATTAATTTACAATCTCGTCCATAGGCTAGTGCATATTCCCCGTGCCGTTTTCTTCAGGATAAACCCTGGACTGGGCTAGTGATATTGAACGGCGTAGAACTCCCGTCCCTTGAGATGAGATAGGTATGCATGTATGTAGTAATAATAAACGTTTATTCATATCCTTATTCAACCTGGTGTCGTAGAAAATTGTCTATCAGTCATTTGCTCGCCCTCCATTGCCTGCATGAAGAATCCTTGATTCTCAAAGTTGGCCTCTTCTAGCGACCAGGGGACTTCGTCCGGAGCCACTGGAACACCCTGGAAAAGATTAGTTGGGTTAAGGTTCGGCATCGGGCCTTCGTTCATGGTTGGACGTGGCGATGGGAGTGGTCTCATTGTTTGAATGTAGGGTGTTGCCGGAAGGTCAAGGTAGGCAGTTTCAGTG
Organism: Fusarium acaciae-mearnsii; assembly: GCA_017657105.1. Lineage (NCBI taxonomy): Eukaryota > Fungi > Ascomycota > Sordariomycetes > Hypocreales > Nectriaceae > Fusarium > Fusarium acaciae-mearnsii. The sequence continues at coordinate 3,555,845 of JAGDVL010000001.1, forward strand.
CGGTTATCGATTCGATCCGGAATGGGCATTAGCTGTAGCAGTGTGCCACTGGCGAACAGCTGAACCCGCTGACTGGTATTTGGCCCGACCGAGACCGGTTGCGGTTGGGGCATCAGGGGCATAGTTGTGGGCGTCGGTGGTACCATATCGGCAGCGACGTTGACATCCACCTCCTCATCGTGCTCAGTTAACGACTTGGATGCAGTATTGTTCATGTAAGAGGCTGCATCAGTTTCTAGAGTATCAGAAGTGGAGCGACTGAGCCACTCTTTAGCTCCGTCAGCAGCTTGAGATTTGAGCAATATCACCGTGAGTGCCTCTGACATGCTGTCGTCTATTTGCTCTTCAGTAGGGTGATAGTCGTGAATGGATGTTATTTTATTGGCTGCAAGCGCTTGATCGGCCTTGGACTTCTTTATGATTCTGAGTAATATCTTGGCCTGGTCTTACAGTTGTTGCTCAAGATAAGTACATTCATTGTTGGTGATGTGAACTATTGAACGGTCAGTGAAGATACAGCATCAGAATTGAAGACATACAAGGTGGACGAGGCTTCTGGAGACCAGGAAACTTGTCTTTGGGGAAAATGATGCACCAAACCTCATTAAACAGGGCTTCCAATTGGTTAGTCCGCTCTTCGTTGTCACGAGGCCGCTTAAGGTATTTGTTAATTACTCCCATGACAGCCTCGTAAGTGTCCCTCGACATGTAGTAATCTGCGGGCATATCCGAGTTACAGTCCCGTCCATATACTTCTGGAGAATGGTGTGTAGTCAAGTGCGACCTGCGCGACGTTAGGTCTTGAGAAAACATATCCAGCTGTGCTGTGACAAAATAGAATCTTAACTCCATTGATTCTTCTAAATCATGTTGGCTGAGAAACAAGGATTGAAACGGGAGATACTACGCATCCGAGGGTACACAAGTGGATATGGACAAACCCAACCAGCGTTCTTCTTCTCCCTCCTTTGGGTAGTAGTAGCTGGTGAATTTCCGTCACCATCCCTCTCGTTATCATTGTCGCCATCACCGTCTCTATCATCACTGTTACCATTCAGGCGGTCGTCTTTGGTGCCTTTGTTGGTACTTTTGCTTGTGGTTTGGCGCTTCTTGCATGGCCCTTCATCCGCCTTGGAGGGAGTCGACGAGGATCCGTCAACACACTCATTGTCCTGTGCAACAAGAAAGTCGCGTTCTCTGCTTGGTAATCGATTTATCTCGTCGATGAGAATTCTTGCGAGCGATGGATCGGAATGGAAAACTATACGGATGATTGAATATAAAGGCGGGTGTGGACTGGCATGCGTCAAGATGTGTGTATTCTCTGAGTTGTCCCATCTGAGCCTTATGTGTAGGGCAGGGCAAAAAAAGGTCATGTGTGAGCATTGGAGTCATAGTGCTTAAAAAAGACAAATCGAAGATGGAAACCTTATCCCCCGGTTCGAGCGCTATCGCTTTATCGGGGTCTTATTTAGGATGCATTTGGTGTTGATAGTGATTGCCGCTCTATCCTGGAGTTTCTTTTGAACCTCATCGTTAAGCCATCCCTCCAATTGCTTATTTCCGACGAAGATTTTTCTCAGTCTGTCTTTATTCATTTCCCATTTTTATCCCTAATTATACCACATCAGAGCCAAGTTAAGGTAGTTGGTCCATGCCTGGTTCACTGATGATCGTCCTTTCTCGGGTGCGTGCAGTTTGGAGGAATGGGTAGTCCGTTTTCATGGCGTCGGGTGCGTTTGTGAGGTAGGGTGTGAGAAACAATAAGCTTGCGTGTGTGCAACCGTGGTGTTGATTAGGCTAAGTTGCTACGGCGGGACACAGATCCAAAGGCGCCGTGTTAAGCCCACCAAAATCAATGATTAATCGGGGTGTCTCCTGCACCCGCTACAGCCAGTCGCCGATGATATCGCCGTCTTCTGCGTAGGTATCTGCCCAGTGGTCCAGAGGTCATCACCAGCTGCGTCTTGTCCTTGATGGTTTCGCGTTAGCGTTATAGGATCATTCGACAGAAATAGACCTAATATTTGCCGCGCTTCGTCTTTGGTCGGTCTGGGAGTTTCTAGGTGTGCGTGCTACTTGGTACCAGAAATGTTAACCTCCTAAGTCAACGTGAAGCGTAACCGTCATGTAATAAGACAATTTATCCAATATCTTTCTTACGCGCAGTTGAGGTGCTGGTAAGGCGGAACGACACCTGGAGTACAACCCATGGATGACTCAAGCAATTCTCTATTTACCCTAATAAGAGATAATTATTCTGTTTTTGTAAACCCTGTAGATAAATTAACAACTACAAGTAAAGATATCGATGGCTTTATCTAACATCGTTGTCTGCCAGGTAGCTGGCAGCTGTCTAAGACAGCTGCCTATGACTTTAACAATAAACGCCATCTCGTAACTGCGCAGGCAGGTGGGCATAAAAATCGGTACTGATCTAGTTGCTAACATAGATATTAGACTTCCCTTAGTATATATGGCCTAAGAGTGGACTAATAATTTCGTTTATTCTGTTTTAAGTCCCTGTTTTTTAAGTAACAAGCCTGGTAGGTAAAGGAAATGAATAAACAATGGAGAAAAACATGCCATATTACTAAGGTAGCTCACTAGTTTAGCTCCCATATTCTCCCTATTCTTCGTCTTCAACCAATGTTACTCAGCGTCTATAGTCACCACCAACATCCTCCTTCATTCTTCTGTCGCCATGTCGCAACAAGACATGGCGGAATCCTCGGCCTCAGCCCAGAAGGGGCATCACACAGCCACCTGCCTCTAGGACTGCGTAGTATTGTGAGTGTCAATTGCAGTCAACGCTGGGCTTTCTAACAATCATTAGCATGGGCAACTGTGGTCAAGTCCTTGCTGCATCCAAATCCTTCGCGGGGCTTACCAAGCTTACCTCCAGGCTCATCCTTCTCGTATCTCGGGATGTGGACCCAGTTTTCTTGTTCGAGATCAGCTTCCCTCTCGGCGAGGGTCAGACCGACAACGAAAATGTCGGTTTTGGCGTGAAGCACCGGTGTGAGTTCCCCACGTATGGTCCGATGCAGCCTTCACTAATCTCAGATAGACAACTTTGGCAAAGGCAAGGTTGAGGCGAATCATCGTCAAACTGTAGAAGTCCGCTTTCCTCGCGGGAAGACACAAGCCAAGTGTCTTGCCGCCCCGGCATCTATCGTTGACCAATTCCGGGTCAAGGACAAGGACAAGGTGTGCATACTCACAGTCTCTGTGACAGCACCAGTCACAATTGTCGGCTACGGTAGTCCTTTCCGCAGCGCCGATACGGAGGCCAATAGTTGGGTCAATGACAACGAGCCCATCGACCAAGGAGGCAATCTGCATACCTTCCTGCAACATAAGTCATTTGCCTTCCTAGTGGGTAAAAGGGCCGTTGACTTCGAGAAGAGGCTGGATCTGGACAGACTTCCTCCACCCTTCCTTTATCCCTACGGTAATGACCAGACTTTGAATGAGGCTCGACTCGCCAAAGAGTCCACTCTGAGGGGCGGTCAGTTCCCGCCGCGATACAGGTAAGTATCATTCATTAGAATGTATGACCTGAGTTGCTGATTGTTCGAATAGCCATCGTGATGACCTCAGTCATGTGACAGCTGTTGTCCAAGGAACGTCCCAAGACATCATGTGGCTAAATGAGAGGCGTAAGGAGATCGCTGCGACCAAGTTCAGCGGTTACTTTGTCGCATCGCCAGACGGCAAGATCGACAAGGCCACGTCCCTCTACCTGGTGATCGCCCGGACCCCCGAGTTCAAGCATCAACAAGCATGGGGACATCTGCAGAAAGGTCACCTTGTCAAGGTGGCTCTGTTCAATTCGCCCAGTGATGAGAAGGAACAAGAGACCTGGTCAGTATCCCATAGCCATGCACCTGTTCAACAACCACTGATGCCATCTAGGAAAGCCAAAATCGTGTCTTCTTCTGAGGACGTCCCTGAGCTCTCTGACCATCCCATCGAGAAACATGAGCTTGTCTTGATCGTCCAGAAGAAGATGAAACCCGACGCGCCTTATGACATCAAGTGCTATTGCAGCCGCGAAGCCGCCCAGGACAAGGGTCAACAACACTAGAATTGCGTTTCCCTCGTTTTCGAAGATAAGCTGCCAGATCACAAGCGTAAGGTCGACGCTACCAATTCTTTCCGGTCCGACGCCGATCCTGTCAATTTCGACCTTTTGGGCCTTCCCTCAGACTCTCAATTTCCGGAACACATGTTGGATGAGAGGTTGATGACTATTGAGATGAAGGATCTCCTGGTCGAGGTACGCGACCTCATGGATCTGTATCCTGCGATCGTTCGTGGCCAAGGCTTCTATAAGTGGATGTCGAAGCCAGCACCCCGAGATATCGTGGAAGCAATGGGAGCCACGAAGCTCCGGGATGCTTCTGCCACTCTCCGCCCGCTCCCGGTCGTTTAACTTTCTTGGCGTCGACAAAGAATATGCTGACGCGATTATCGACGAAGCTCATCCCAGTGATCGCAAGCGTCTCCGTGCTTATCTTGAGCATCGTCCTCTTGGTCTCGGTATCGCCACTTCTGTAATTAGCGATCACATTCCACTTAGGAATCTTGAACCAGATGCTGACTTGGTTTTTAGGTCCCGGTTCTAGCGCGACTACCTTTGCAGCCGATGCCACTCTTGCGATGGAGGCATCTCTTCGTCCTATCTCCTGCTCGGCCCCCACCAACGTCGATGTCGACAACTTCGCGAGTCGTATTGGCAACCGTAGCGCCATGATAGCTGCCAGATGCAATGACGGCAATCATGTTGGCAGAGCTCCCAGGGTCCATCGTAGGTTTGTTGTTCGTGCCTATGACATGTCGCATGAGTCTGCGGCCTTTGGCCGTTTGTTCCAAGACCCTAACCAGGGTAACAACGCTGCGCCAAACTCTTTCTTTGACCCACCCTCGAACTGGAAACTGCACCTGTCGAGCGTTTACTGGCTCCCCATACTCCTCCGCTCGCCGAAGGTCAGGTCTCTGCGACAGGATAACGCCGCCGTATTGCATCACTTGCAGCAGGGCATCTACAAGAATCTTGAGATGACGGACCTCCGTGCCCTCGTGACGGGGACTATCGACTGGGAGACTTTCAGTGGCAGCAAGGAATACGACATCGCGAAGACGACTGCGGGGCGAGTATCTCGACGATATTGCCCGCAGAGCTGAGATCCTCTGTGCCACTCCAGCTGACTCAGAGAATGACAATCGTGTCAAGAGGTTCAAGCTGCATGCCAAGGGTTTCGCTATTAACGAAGCTTCCAATATTAAGAGACCCAACCTTTATTGTGTCTGGGGCAATACCTTGTCTCGACTCTTCGTTTTCGGTGATCCGAAACAATTGCGGCCTGTTGTCCTAATGCTGACTGAGCGCTGGCCGAAGTCTAAGAAGAGACCTGGAGAGTTTATCAACCGCTTCGCCCGAGATGCCCGAATCTCGGCTCTAGAGTACTTGTAGGCTTCCGGTGTCCCCTCATATCGCTATAGTAACATCGATATCACGAAGTCCAGCGACTGATGCAGACTGGAACTTGGACTAGGAGCTCAAGAGTCAACGGGAGAGGGTAGTGTCTTATTTTATTGGTTCGATTATTGGAAGTAGGTAATTCTGTATCTGGATTTGTCTATAGCTGTAGATAAATTATCAAAAGCTCAAGCTCTTAATGCAGCCATCAAGTCACGCGTGACATAATAGCTGAGTTTTCCTTTCTCCAGTATACATTGCCATCCTAATTCTGCTTCCTTAATCCTCAAACTAACTTGTCGCGCAAAAGGTGCGACATGATTCGATTGGCAAAGGTAACGTATGGCTCGTAGGTGATCTTTGTATGGTAGATCGTGGGCCAAGCCGCTTTCTCGTAAAGAGAAGGATCGTCCAGTTCTTCGAGAACGCGTCTGGAGAACTGGGCATGGAACACATGCGCGTCGGTCGTGTCTCCTTCCTTAGAAACAAGAAGACGAACCTGGATTGGGGTTAGCACTGGATCACGAAGATGATGGTACGTGGAAGGACATAACTTACATGATAGTCTACCGACTGCGACAGATCCAAGTCGTTCCACTGAAACTGAGCCAGCGACAGCATAACACATAGGAGATATGGATCTCGATTCCAAATCTCGGGTTTGCATTTTTCAAGCTGTTTCCGAAGGTCTCGATAGACGCGGATGTTTGGTTTGGGGAGAGAATGCAATGCGGTCTGGAAACGGCGTTCACGTTCCGTTTTGACATCATCGTAATGAAAATACGCGACGGTTAGAGGCGAAGCACTGTTGTTTGCCGCTGGCGGGGTTGCAGTAGTTGTAGGACAGAATATCTTGCACTGGGGAACATGGACTCTGCGTCTAGCAAAGAAGAATGTTGGTTGGCCACTATGTATTTCAAGAGTGTCAGCAAAGTTCAACTTTATCCTGGTAGGCAAGACATACGTAACAAGTTGTAGAGGGCTTCCCTGATGGCAGAGAAGTTGCAAAGCTGCAATATATCTGAAACCCGGTGTTACTTCGGTGGCTAGCCTCTCTGCATATTTCACAGCATCTTCATCAGGTGGAGTGGTTTCGGCTTTGGTTTCAGCTTCCGGAGGGACGTCGATGTCTTGAAACTCGCAGCGCAATATCTCGAGGTGGCGCGCAGTCCAGCTGAGAGGATGGGCGGCAAGCCAGGGGTTTTGGATGATCAGCTTGTGCAGAGACAAGTCAGTCGGAGGTGGCTCCCGGATGTTGGGGTGAGGTGCCTCCTGAGTGAGAGACATGATGATTCCGCTGTGCTGGTAAAGATGTTTGGTGTAAAAGTGATGTTTTGTTTTTCGTCATTGCGTTGGAGAAATAAGGCGGCTTAGGGCGTCAGCTGATCAGGTGCACTGCATTTCAGAATTATCCCAGCAACTAGTTGCTGCTGTTATGCTCACAATTGCAGCCATGAAAGGTTTGCCGACAAGCACGATTGGCAATCTAGCAGAATCTCTAGAATTTACATTGAAGAGGCAGAGCCTTGTCTCGGACAATTCCAGAGACTTCCATGGACGTCTGGCCTACTCCATTCTCACGGACTGCCTTAGTCATACATCGACCAAGCATTTGGTGGTTGGTACAACTTTAAGCAAAATATGCCTTCATGATAACCAGTCACAAACCAGGTGCACAATTCGATAGCAAAGGCTATCAATCACATTGAACCTTATGTCCCAGCAACTATCCAATCGACTGAGTGTGCGGAGAAACATAAACTCCGATTCCCAACCCAAGGTTCGGAGCGCCATCGTGAACCACACTTTTGTTACATGAATTAAATTTAAATGTGATATTTTATTTTGTAAACAAAGTTTTGTCGTAAAACTCGTATGGTTATAAATCTTCACATTCTCTTCCTCGTCAATCCTGAATCCGATTTTATGCATGTTCAAATCATAAACACCCACGACAAACAAGATGGACTTCTTATCCCGACTACCCGATCTCGCATTGGTCAACATTCTTGGCCATATGAATTCTGAAAGAGACATCTTTCATCTGATAAGCGCATCACCCAAGTCTCTCAGGATCTACATCCGTTACCGACATACAATCGCACGCCAAAGACTCTCCATGATGCTCCATCTCGATGTCGATGGCTCCATACTCCAAGACGCTCAGGCCATCATCAACTTTCCCATCATCCTCGGAGACTCATCCAACCTTCGTCACGATGTGCACCGATGTCTCGACACTTGGAATGCGCGGGGATTTCCCAATCCACTGATACGGCAGTCCAACCCAGAAAGTGTAACTCCGGTTCATCACTTCTTTGCTCGACTGATCTTCTTTATCGAGGATTATATCTCCAAAGCCTCCGACCCCTTTCCCACGCGAGCTTACATGACACTCCCAACGATGAGCCGCCTTGCCCCCACCATGCGATTCAAAAGTCAGGAGATTGACGACATAGAGCATGTATCTTTTGCCGATTTAGACCCGTCAGTTCAACGTCGTCTCTTGCAGGCATTCATAAGATTTGAGTTTCGTTGCAAAATTTACCATCCATATGTGTGGCATCTACTGAAAGGGACCGCGTATGAGGACATGATTTTCAACACCAACAAAAGTCTCTCCATGGAAGAGCACGAGGAGATATACTGTGTCAGCGAATATCTCAGAGGGATGTACAGCGCCATAATCGCTCATTCCGATGACCATATCTGGTTTCCGGGTCGACCATCACCTAAGACTGACCATGGACTACTTTTCCCAGACACTTATTGTATAGAATTAACTACATTTTTGTCTGATGCCGACTTGGACTTGCTCGCCTGGAAGCCAATGCCAAGCCTCGGTCTTGACCCTCTCAGCGCGCTGCTTCAATATCTTGACTCGCATAGCAGTTCGAGACATGACATCAGAGGCCGGGTTGAGAATATTTCGGACTATCAACCTTACAGTGTCTGGACGGCGACCAGCCAGTTCATTCAGCAACACCGCCTTTATTTTGCTTCGACACAAGTTCGTAGATTGGCCGCCGCCACCGAGTCCTCGGACAATCCCATGCAATGGAGATCTCACTCACTAGATGACTTTGACCGACAGATAAATCTGCAAATCTACGCAACAGTCATGTACCGTCAACGAGCCGGGATATTCTTCACAGATTCAGTTGGGCGTCAACCAAATCTGCCATCCTGGGACGAGTTCATTCGGGAGGAAGAGCGGGTAAACCACATTATGGGCCTGGAGGAACGCCGGCAAAGGCGAAGGTGTCATAAATGGCGGGATGACTGGGCAGGGCGGAGATTGAATCGTCCCTCCGAGGACGATTCTAGCATCAACCAAGAAAATGAGGAGGGTTATGATGATGAGGAAAATGGTGTGCAAACGACTCTCCTTGATGACCTGCAAACCCGGTTTTTCAAGCCACCGAGTAGGTAACAGAAGATATTCTCTTACATAGGTACTTAGGGTGCAGAAATAAACAACTCAAAGCTATGATCCCAACAGCAGAAACTGGCTTGCTAATCTCGTCTCTTATGCTCAGCGTTCAATATGAGGACAGGTTTGAACCCGTCCGTACCCTAGTCCTCGGCAGCCTCTTGATCATCAATTTCGGTCCAGAAACCCACCAATTCCCCAAGATCAGGCCTCTCATTTGCATCACGCGACATACATCGGTCGACCATTTGCTTCCAAGTAAATGGAATGTCGTCCGACTCGTCCCAATCTGTGGTAATATCGTCGGGGTGCTCAATGCCCTCCCAGTCAGCCTCTGGTTGACGGAGTAGCATCCACATAGTCCTGCCGAGACTAAAAACTTCCGCAAGCTCGAGTGCCCAGGGATGCTCAGTGATCCAGATGGGAAATACATCCCACGTGTGCCACGGTGCATCCTCAAGAACATCTCCATGCACGTTACGACGAGGCGGGCCACTGTATTTCGTGTAGTGTAGTTGAGGTCGCCCGTTGCTCGAAACATCCTCTGTGACATCCCAAGTTCCATCTGCCTCTGGCGCGATTGTTGTAGCTGGCGCATCGTGCTGCTCCCAGTCGCAAAGCTTGAGGTTGTCGTCTTCGTCCACAACAAAGTTGCCGGGCTTTACATCTTTGTGGTAAGTCATTGCGACCCGGTGAGTGTGAAAGACCGCAGATGCCATGTTGGCGCACCAATGTGCCTTGAGACGCGGAGCAATTCGTGCGCCGGCTTTGTTGCCCTCTTGAATGCGCGACTCAATATTCCCTCCTGTATAAAATGGGAACAAAGCACCACAAAAGACTGGCTGGGCTGACTGGTCGGGCCACTGAATAGTCACGGGCACTGTTGGCGGGGGCACTATGTTCGGGTGAGGAGGAAGTCGGTGGAGGGTATTGTACTCTCGACGCCAATTGCTGATCAAGTTTCGAAATACCACGTCGCCTTCGTCATCGCAATAGGAAAGAGCGGTTCGGAAATCGACGCCTTTGAATACAGCATGGTCGCCATTCGGTAGACGAACCTGAGTGGTGCAGCCTCTGCCGCCGAGCTGTTGGAGGCGAACGAGGGTAGCAAACTCAAGTGAATGACCTGTAGCAGCATCTGGTAAACGCCCGACTGTCGCATGGTTAGTGTTGTACCTTTGTTGTTTCGGTTGACTTACGAGTGTCGTCTGCGAGATTCCCAATGTATTGGGAGAATAGAGGATGTGAATAGACCTCGAATCCAAGATTCTCAACAGAGCTGTCACTACTCTCTATAGCCACGACATCATCCAATCGAAGGGCAGGTCTCGAGGCGATCTGTGGCCAAAGGTGACGAATGGATGCCCATATGGCAGTGTACAGGTCTGAAATCGTAGCAAAGGTTGCTCCGGGGTCGTCGGTTTTGATGTTCTCAAATTTGTGCAGACTCGATTCGCTAGCGAGGTTGGTGGGCTTCCTTCTTTGTTGACGCTGAAGGAGAAAATGACGGTGAGATCACATCCGTATCCTTGTGCGTAGACGGTACCTTGATCGTCAGCCCAGATCCATTCCGGCTCGAAATTCTCGTGCTTCTCCATCTCGCGATCTGAGAAGAAGCGCGTTAGTCCATAAGATCTTAGGGTAAAAAGAGAAACAACCTAAGACGTCTGGTCTAAATACCATGAGCTGACCTAATAATTTGTTTTCTTATGCTTCATGGAGACAGCGTTTCTGTCACCGCGAGGATGCGAGTAGAAGAAGTCTTGGCTTCTGAGATGGAGGATAAAGAGGGAGGGGACCTCTCATTTGTGGCAGGTGGAATTAGGTAGATTAAATACCAAATGATCACCAAACAAAATGACGCTGAATAAATTTGATATGTCGCACAAGACAAAATAACTGCCAGCAGCTGTGAATATCGGTTGGCAACGTAGGTACTGAGGCATGAAGTTGATTAAGCCAAGTTACGGCGGGCCACAGCACAAAAGGCGCTGTTGCTTTCGCTAAAATCATGACTAAGCTACTCCGGGAAATTATCCACCAAAGCCCACCTCTTCTTCCTTGAACACCACAACGACAGAGATATCAAGCTTTGACTTTGAATTAATGTTCTTCATGAGCTCTACTTGTTCGTGCCGAGGTGTCTATTGATGTGATTGTCACCCTGAAGTTTGTGAGCAATCTTGTGCTTCTTAAAAATAATCGGCTCCCCAGAAGGTCCTGTCCCAGTATCAGAATGATGCTTCGCGATCGGATACTAATAGTAGTGTGCTCACCAAGTTCAGTACAGAATTGCCACACCACATGGATCCAAGCATCTTCGGGCTCGGGGTTGATATCAACCTCAAGAGCAATCGTCGACCGACCAATCTCTAACTCCACCAGAGGTGGGGAGTCGACATCCTTGTCCTCCAATGCTACGAGTCCGAGAACGTCTGATTCATTGGATAAGTCGAATGGATATCTATCTAGGTGTAGGACATGCGCACCTTCAACCTGTCATAAATGGTAAGTCAGCTGCTGGCCCCCTGGCTAGACTAGATTTGGAGTAGTTGGAGAGAATCCCTGCAGCTTCACCAAGCGGCCCGACCCTTGCAGGAGTTTAGTCAGATATGAGGGGTTAGGTACTTGGTAGAGATGACAGGGATTAATCTTGACTTACAGTTGCTTCACAAGCTGAGCAGGTGTCAAAGAAATAAACAAAAGTCGAGATAAGCAGAAGACATCTCTATCGGCACAACGTACTGAATGGACAAGGGTATACTACTTAGATCCTATTCATTAGGTTATTTATTTTCATGTCATGAGGCTTCAATCAACATTTCTGCTACTCAGTAGAGGGTACCCTAGAGTCAATAAGTAATTCTATTCCCAACCCCAATTGCCTGCGGCAGGCCATGTATACATCATTGTTCAGGGCTCATTTCACATAAATGAACATGCTTTTACAATCCGAAGGGCAAGGTGACTTCACTCTAGTCTAATAATTGACCTACGCTTCCCTTTCATCCCCAATGCACATTCACGCTTCTTTTGCCTAAGCGGTTTGCCCCCTACCTACATCATACACAACAAGACGCACTCTTTTTTTCTCATCACACTCGCTACGCTCTTCTCAAATTTTTCTCGTCAATGGAACTTTCGCAATATTGTGCCTGAGTAAACTATTTATCATGACCTCTCCATCTGTATCGAAAGCGTCAACATCGACCCGCACCCTCCGATTGCTCCCCCAATCCTGTCAAGGACCATCGTCTCTTTCGGGTGAGCTACGTGATTCACCTCCATCGCCAATAATGGCGATAAAAATGTTTCAGCTACGGAAGCGACTGCTATACAAGTCAGAGGGTCACAATCATGGCGACAACCAAGCCAGCAGCGATGATAAGACCAAGTCCGGCGACCATCGAGATAAGTCTATAGTCAAACCACTCACTGCGACTGTCGCCAACATTTCCTCACTACGAACTCTGAGGAGTGTGGCCATGACTTCCCAGAAAGCGTCTCCCGACCATGGCCATCTCAGCACTGTGTCTGCACCCACTCGCTCTTACAAAAGGCTTGGGACTTCATCGCCTCTTTCTTCTGTCAAGAGACGACGAACTCATCTGCCTTCACATGCGCCTAGCCCAATCATGGCCTCTGTAGCGGTAGCAAGCCGATCATCACCGCTGCCTCTCTCTACTCGTCCTAATAGTCCCGCTTCGCATTCTTCGCCCAAAGATACGAAAACCCCACCAAAGATCGGATATGCTTTGCCAAAATCTGTATTTGAGGATCTTGACGACGACCAGGTTTGTCTCTAGCCATTTCATGTCACAAAGTCTAAAAAACCCAGGTTGAATCCGAACATTCCTCAATTCGCATGACCGACTTTACAAAAGCACATGACGAACTTACCAAGAAGCAACATTCCATTTCTAAGCTGCTAGACAATCTAGCTACCAATCTATACGACAACCTACAAGCCAGCGAAACAAAGATAAACACGCTTAGGAACAAAGAACCTTCACTGGACAAACCCGCTAAGCACGTCGCACAACTTGAAGTTGCCCTTGAGGAGTGCCAAGCGGCCGTAGACGTACAAAACAACGATTGGCAATCATTGGTGCAACGGAAGGGGTCTTCGCGCGATCTCGGCGCACAGGCGATGATGTCTAAGGGACACGAAATACAGCATAAATTAAGAGCGGCTCAGAGCAATCTTGAGCGTACTAGGATAAAGTTTAATGCAGCACAGGACGAATTGACACAGGTCAAGACTGCATACCACAGCTGGAGAGCAGGCATTGTTGCCGAGACAGAAAAGGCTACAACGATCAAGGAAAGTCTGCGGCAGGTCAAACGACACAAGAAGCACTATGCGGTCTTGGAAACACTGGTAAGAGGTGGCCCTTTGATGACAGAGAGACTCGTTGTCGTTGCAAAAGATGCTGGACTGAAGTTTGAGACCGGGCTTGGTGAGAAGGAGATATGAAGGTTCATCAGAGGTAGTCAGCCACGGGCATGAGAAGATGGCGTACAAATTGAATGACTAATAATCTTTGTCACTATTGCCATTAGCGGCTGAAGTTTGTGCAATGATATATGATAGTGACAAGAGAGAAACCTCCAGGGCTGGCAAAATTGGCCTCTGGAAGCATGAGACGAAATTAGCAGGTCGACTTATATCACTTAGGTTAGCATCTTTAGACTAATTATTCTTATATCCTAAGACTTACGTAGGTCAGAAGGATAATAAAGACGAACTTTGTCAAGCACCCAACGTACCTGCTGAATGATCAATTCGCTCTTTCCATATTGCCGTTGCGGTCTGTACATAGACTAGTCTGGTCACGTGGCTGCTGTCTCGTCTACACTGTTCTTGCCAATTGCTCTCCATTGCTTTCCATCGCGACTCATACAATACAAGATCTCATAATGTCAAATTATAACCCTACTGGCGAACTGTCCAGGACACAACAAAAGTTTTCGGCCGAGCGTGCAGAACCGCGGTTCTAGTTTGGGTCTGGTATGGACGTCTCTCAGACAAGCAAAGAATCTACGAACATCTCAGTCGTACAGATAAACCGTGACACGCTCTAATCCGAGACGAAACAAAGGTATCAAAGTGAATCACGGTCTCTCATCATCATGCAACAGCTAACCACTATGGCTCCAGTCTGAGACGAAATGCAGGCGCCACAGTCACCCACGCTCCATCATCACCATGCGACAGCGAACAAAGCAATATAGAAACCGAAGCTCTACCATCATCACGCAGCAGCGAACCAAGCGATATTGGAGAATCTGAGACGAAATGAAGGTGCTACAGTGAATCACAAAATAAAAGCGCTACAGTGAATCATGGTTCATCATCATCATCATCATCAGCGAACCAAGCGACATGGGAGAACCTGGCAGTTTTAGTGTATCCAGTGCGCAAATATGACGACGCGTATGATGAGGGAGCCAAGCTATCCGACTCGCGGGGGGAGGGGGGCTGACTACAGCGTCAAACTGATCACCAGCGTTATCTGATACATTTTAGATGGAGCGTGGCGCCGCGCAGCACCGCGCAGCACCGCGCAGCAACCAGATGCCCCTCAAGCTCTTGAGTTCCGTGAACGGGAGCCATTGGAACTCGAACCCCCCTCTCTCCACTTTAGAACTTTCAAGGCTATTGACGATGGATGACTCTGTAAAATCTCCAATAATGGGCAGATGGCTAACTTCTTTGCACTTGTCGAAGCGAAGAGAGAAGTTACGATCAAGGATGGGCTACCAGTGATGGCAGATTCCGCGTTGGGACAAATGGCATGCCAGGTTGTTCTGGCCCAACTCGAGGAAGGGTCAAGTGTGTGTGGTGATCATGTCATTTTGATCCATATCGCAGAACATCAGGTCTGTTTTCTTCAATTTGAGATTTCTGACTTATGGCGAAGCCAGTTCTTGGGAGGATCCCCTGTGCTGACAGAGGAACTTTTGGTACGAACGACTCTATGGTTTGATATCGAGACGTCTGCTGGAAGAGCAGGTATTGTGGCCAATATCCGTGGGTTGATCAATAAGGCGTTAGAATAGGTAGCGGGCAACAGATTCATGTTTGGTAAAACCAGTCCAGTCTGTGAATAACAGCAAATTTCACTATGCAGTCTGTGAATCATAGCAACAAAACCACAGCTGCAAGTGACTGCACTCGCACGCCTTTCATGTCAATGTCAAGCAACTACTAAGAGATAGCATAATAGCAAATAGAAACTACCGCTACGAAAGATGCTAGGCTAAACTTTGAGACCGCGGCTGATCAGAAGAAGCCATGAAGGAGGGAAGTCGGCGAAAGGTGAAAGGACGAAGATATTTCACAGACCTACGTGCTAAGATGCTGTAATGTATTATTTTTTAGATCTGTAGCTGAAAGCCCTGGCCTTGTAAACTTTATCAAAAACTATGAATCAAGGATCTGGTTTAAAACTCAAATATTCATACCAAGGTTTTCCCAGTGACCACTTAATAAGTTTCCCAACCAGCAGGTCTCTTTCGTTACATGTAGCAGATGATACCAGTTGCTTGCTCATGTCATTGCCACTCGCCTCGTTGCTGGTTGAGCTGGACATCTGATACCGTACCAGGACGATGCGAGCCGGTTGGTAGATGCCTCGCGTTGAATCCATTTTAGACACAGGCGATTAGCCTCGTCCTTTGTCATGAAATAACGAAACGTGAAGTTGAATCATTTACAACCCTCGCTACTGGAAACGCTTCTTCCGAAATCTCCCAGCTCCGGGAAGGTGCAAGAGCCTCGTTACCGCTTTCGACACGGATGGAAGCCTCAGCATTCACAATTATCCAAGAGGCATGCCAGACCAGGTTTAGTGGACTTGGTGGGTAACTGGCCTAACGCTTCTCCGTTATTAAGCAACGGCAGCCGGAAGGCTTGGTGATTACTTTGTGGGTTGTGGATCTTCTGAGCGGGGAGCAGGCCAAGCTGACAATTGTTCTCAAGAGACAATCGCACTCAAGCAGTAGCGGTTACGTTGGGGTTCAATTGAATCGGGAGTGGCTCCTCAGAGACAACTCCCGAGACCGAGACTGCAACTTCAAAATTGCCAACTCGACTACTGGTGGGCCAACGCATTTCTTTGGCCTGAGATGCTTTGGCGTTAAACGACCAGACAACGCTCCGGACCCCGATGCCGACACAGAAGAAGAATCCAAGCTACTACAAGGTTGACAACAACAACAAACAAGATGTTGCTGGAGTTTCTTCGAACGTCTTGCCTCTACTCAAGATCGTCCGACTGAAGTATACTGCTCGGACTATGGATGTCGCAAGTGCTTCGTTTCCCACTTTCTTTCACGACTGGCAGGATTTGAAAGAGAAATCCCCAACCGGTAGAGCATGATGTTAACATCAGCACCTTGGGTGAATCCACGTTTTCATTAATCAAAGGGACAAAGCTGCTCTTTGGGACGTCATTCACTACGGCCATCGCTTCTGGGATGGCAGTCAACATTCTAACCCTTGCTGGTTTGTGTCTCGGTTACAAGCACATCATACTCGCAAACTCGGTTTCATTTCAATTGTCCAGCAATCGAGGAAATGTTAGTGCTCGAGGCTCAAAAGATGAACCCATTGGCGCCTGGATGTAACTGACTCGTGAGTCACTTCACCATTTTCACCATTGGACACAATTTGCAACTTGACACAAGTCACTCTCACAGGCTTGCAAGTGAAAGACATATCCAGAGTGTCCATGAGGAACGCAAACCACTGGCTTACTCCAGATCATCTTCGCAAGAGGCAAATCCAGAAGCCGCCCACATTGTCACGAGTGGAAACCCGAGGGAGCACATTTGTTCCCGCACTACGCTTTCGGGAGCTCTCAAGACATTTCTTCCATGTATGGATCCAGCTTTGCAAAGGTCTCATCAATCTTTCTGTGCAAAGGCAACGCAACGGCCGAACGGGACACATTATGTTGCTGGTGTGTCAAGTAATCCTTGAATCGAAGCAGTGTCGTCAACATTGCCATGGGAGGTGCACATTCTTTCCCGACCGGAACCCAGAATCGACTTGACCGATCATGCATCATACAATATGATCAGGCCACAAGATCGAAACCCACAAGGAATCGCAGAGTTCTGTCGCTATTGAGATACCAACAGTTGCGAATACTGTGTTCAATCGTTACCGACATTATGGTTCAAGATGGGATTGCATGATGAAGCTATTAGTCAAGTTCTCGACAGTGGTCAACGAGCCTTGGGGATAAGCTGGCATGGGCAGGCCGCACAGAACGAGACTCTGGAGGTGCTTGTTGTGAAAGTCTTGAATGACGCTAGTCTCCTAAAATTGAAAAAGGAGAAATGAGAAAGAAAAGTCGAAGGCGCTCGAAAGAGATGGCAACATCTGCATTTTCTTATGTACCGTGAACCCAGACGTAGCTCACGTCTTGCCGTTTTCATCAACGTCATCGACTGAGAACACCGCTCGGACCAACCGTCTTTGGCCAGCTACAATCATGTTGCTTGATCAGGAATTTCACGACAAGCACCTCATTCGACTCGGCAAGTTCATCCGACTTGATAGGTTAGATTCCAGAGCCTTTTCGCCGAGACGGCTGTCCGATCAGACAAGTTGGATGGGGAGGACAGAATGGACAGGTGACAGGTCGAAACGAGTAGACCATTATTGCTCGTGATGTGATGTTCCATAAAGTCCACAAAAGGAGAAAATAATGGATTAGACATCACAACAGAACGTCACGTCTGTGAGACAGTACTATATCTTGATTTTCTATCAGCATCATGACCTGTCTACTCCACCGACACCGCCATCTCCTTTGTCACCACCATCGCCTCGGGATACGACGTTCCGACCAGATTCTATGCCGTCGACCTTCGCAGCCTGGAACGCATGGCCGCCAGCGAAATCATGACCTGTCTGAATGAGCTAGATGCGCAGAGGTAGAAATAGATACATTGGTTCAACCACATGGGAAAACATACACGGCGCGTTCGATGGTATTCTTCTAGTATCTGATATAAATACTTTATTCATGAGAGTTTTGGTGTTGATTGAGGAGGCTTGGACATTGATCTGGAAACATAAATACAAAACAAATATTTTTACCATTACCATGTTCATACTGAGTGCCACACTGTTATCAGTGAAGGCTGGTCATGCTAGATATCGCACCACATGTGAACCCCAATAGTTAAAGGCTATTGTACCCATCGTCCAGTGCAAGTAGTGTCCATGGATGGCTTTCTCGAACATGTTCTTCCCGGTTGCTTGGTTCGTGTCACATGTGGTTCCAGAAACTCCAGCTACTGCCGTGCAACGTCGTCTACATGCGGAACCGCCATTAGTCAGCACTTGACGAGATTTGTGCTCTTCAGATACTCAAGTCACGACAGCGCATGCAACACAGTACAGTAATAAAAGCCTTTGTATAAGAACCATACTCATGGGAAACATATCTACAATCGTATAAACATCGTCCTCAAACTAAGCCTTCGGCTTGACAGTAAAGTTATCCATCTTAACCTTCAACGTTGTCGTCTTCCCAGATGTCGGTTGAGCATACCACTCCATCGAGATAGTCCAAGTACCAGTCTGCGAAGTAGGGAAGTCCGCGACGAAATTTGCCCACGAGTCGATATTGTGTGTGCCCTTCTTGCTTGGGGAGAAAATTTGGCTGGTGAATGTCTTTGAAGAAAATTGGAAATTTCCCAGTTGGTGCCACAGACCATCGGGTGCTTGAGCCTCGACATAAAGTCCAGGAATATTAGGCGATGTGTATTTGGACCCGTCCTTAGGGAGGAGCATGGACCATGACAGCTGAAAGCGTGATGCCTTGCAGATTTTGAAGGTTTGGTAGAGCTTGTTGTAGCTTGTGGGATCATTGGTGCCAGCTGTTGCACCGACTTGAACAGCGTGGTTGCTCTTGTAACCACCAGTTACGACAGCTGCACTGCCGAGCTTGGCATATGTGGGTTTGAATACCCAAGAAGCTGAGGCTCATTAGTCCTGTCGATCATATTCACAATCACGGACGATGACTTACTCAAACTGGACTCAAAGCTGGGGTTCTTGAGTGAATTTGCAGGGGTGGTGCAGGCTCTCGCATCGAGTGAGCTGAGATCTTCAGCGGTAGGTGCGGCAAATATAGTGGCAGAAGCCGCTAGCCAGGAAAGAAGAGCCTTTGCGATCATGTTTGTTCTGTGGTAGACTGTTCGCCCTTGTGAGATAAAACAACAGTAGGATAAATTTATATAGATCGAGGCGAAAAGGCGGGGGAAACGGCTTTCTTCTTATAGAATAACGAGACACAACCATTACTCTGTAAAAGCAAGCATCTTGTGTCGAAAGTTTCGATAGTTCTCAAAAGCGCCGATCTAGACCCCTCAGCCGCACTGTCTAGACCATCTTCTGAAGACTAGCAGGGATTTGTTCAAGGGAACCCTGGTATCTGTCCTTATCGATTGGTCTGGTCTCTAAATATTTTGAGAGCTGAACTGCTCTGCAGATGCAAATACTTCAGCTCTCTTCCGCATGTACCGATGAAGGATGTTGAATCCCAACGTCCACAAGACATCCTGGAGATCCTGCTTGATATCAAGCATATATATCTATTCGGAAGTGAAACGATTATGATCAGATTTCACCATTGAGAGGCTGCATGGGAAGCTACAAATAAGATGATTAGTGAGACTTGACATCTAAGACAAGAGACTTTGGGAGGATGTTATCAAATACACAAGCGAACAATAAATAAGATATGTGCAACCAATAAACTGTACTTAACTCCCAGCAAATAATAACAATTTCTAAAATGACCAAAAAGACTGCTTCTACAGATTCAGCTCAATTTCCCAATGTCCTAGGTCTGATTATTAAAACCATAGAATCATACAGGTAAAGTATTTCTCCCCCTGGCTCGCTGTCTAATCTTTCACAAAACTGGCTGTTTCTTTCTCACACCAATCCCAGAAAGCGACCGCAACACCAGTCCCCCCATCTTCCTTGGTCTTCAAACTAAGCAAAAGATCCTTCCTTGGACCCGGATGCCATTTCCCCCATGGCACGCCGTATCGACCACCGTCCTCAAGCTTGATCTTGCTACTCAAACCGGCCCAAAGCTCTGAATAAGCACCCTTTATCGGTGGATGTAGCAGTACTCTTATGGGTGCCTTCAGAAACCATGGAACACGGTCCCAGATGTTGGTCAAGAGGTTTCCTGGGTTCTGAGCAATAAATACAATCCCGTCTTCTCTCAATCGACGATCAAACTCGGATGCTAGAAACCAGTTTCCTGTTTTGGAAATAGTATAGTTCCGTGAGAGATCCTGGGATGGCTTTCCAGGGTGAAGCTCTTCCAATGGTATTCCTCCTGGTGGTGATGAGTCTACCATGCCCGAGGCGATAAAGATGACTCTTGTCGACGGCTCAGACGACATACTAGCTGTGTGCTTCAAGACAGGAAGTAGTAACTTGGTGAGAAGGAAGGGTGCCAGACAATTGATACCCGTGTGGGGTTCGTATCCTTGGACAGTAACTTCGTCAGGTGGTGCGTAGCTTATGCCAGCGTTGTTCCACAGCACATCCAGACGAGTTTCCTGTGCCAAGAAAGCAGAGGCACAAGCTGCAACTGAAGCAAGATCATTGAGGTCGAGGGGGAGATACTTGAGTTGACCAGGGCTGTCAGGATGAGAAGCTTCAATGTCCTTTATTGTCTTGGCTGCTTTGTTTGCGGACCGGCAAGGGAGGTAGACTGTGCCGCCCTTGGAGTAGAGTATGTTGACGAGCTCTAGGCCAACTCCATTGGTGCCGCCAGTAACTAAGAAGACCTTCCCATTCAAAGATGGTATATGTTCTTCCGTGTAGGTGGGCTTTGAAGGAAATAGTTGTGTGAAAGTCGCGCTCATGGTTGTAAGTCGGTGGGACAGATGCTTGGAAGGCTTGTTCCTTAGGTTTATAGAGTGAGAGGTGCTTGCTGGTAATAAAAGGCAGCTTGTCTTTATGTGTTCTTATATTACCTAATTCCCTTTCTGATTTAAAGCATGCAGATACTACTTTGAGCAGTCTGACATGCATGATTAAGATTTGGTGAGATAAATGTGCGTGTCAGAACATATTGCTGTCAGATCTTACCATGTCAGAATCGCTTAATTAAAGATCGAAAGAACAAACTATTATCCACATATTTACGCTGTGTGAATCCCACTACAGTGCATGTATAGTCAAAGGTGGCTCTCCTCTCTGAGACCTCCAAAAGTTACTCGTCCGTACGATACCCGCGTCCATCAAAAACCACCATCTCCTTGCAAAGTCGGGCGTAACTTCCCACCCCATTGGATCCCACGGCACCTGGCCCCAGACTCTCAAATTACCACTCCGCATGTCAGCCATAAACTCGTCTTCATTGATAACAGACACGGATTGGAGCAGCTTGTCCCGCAACGAAGCCCATGGCAACATGTCCAAGTAAGGCTTGTGGGGCACCAGCTTTTGCAGATCGGTCGGGGCTATAGCTGATGGAAGTTCTAGAAATAGGGCTCTAATATGGAAGCCTGGCCGTAGTTGACAGTCGAGGTTGAGACACTCTGCGATGACGGCGAGAGCGGCACAGGCGGTCATATCTGCTAGAATGATAAAGTGACTGTCTGCCAAGGGACTTGTTCCGAGTGTATCCACCACATCTATGCTTAAGTCATGTTGAGTGGAAGATTGCCCTTGGTCAGGGGACGTCATGGTATCTCCTGCAGAAGAGGCGTCCGTAGTTACGCTTTCCGAGTCGAATTGCGTTATGGCTTTCTTTTGTCGCATACCTTGGAGCAACCATCAGCGACACACCTTCATTGTAGCGGGACAATACCTGTGTACTTACGCCTGGCCCGCTGAGATAGCCTGTTCTGGATTCGCTTACGCTGAGCAGGGTCTGGGATGCTTGTCCAATCATCGGCAGTGGACTTCATAAAGGGCTTCCAGTTTGTCTCCATCTTGGATATATGCAAGCAGATTCTTTGAAAGGGTGATACCAAATAATGACAGTTGCAGAGATAAGTTGACGTTCGTCTTCACCGTGAGAAGAGGCTTGGCTGAGATATTATGTTAACCCCGTTTGTTTCTGACCATTCTGACAGTGGAGCTTGTCAGACTGCATAACCGAGATTGACCATTAGAGGACTGTCGAATCAGAACATGAACTGATCCGTATTTGGTTAGCTGTTTATGCTTTGGGCGTCAGAACACTAACCCTGAACTGGAACAGTCCATAGAAGCCTATTGTTAGCTCCGCGGCCTCGAGCATCAGAAGAATTGCCTGCTAGGTTGATAGAGATGAAATCAGTATGTAAACTTAGAATAGCCGTAGCTTCTGGGACGTCGACTTCAACAGGTAGATGAGACTCAGGAATAATACCTCGGCGTTTTGCAATGCTGTTCATTGGAAACCATACACTGGTATCCCACAAATATAAAACGATGAAACAACAACCCACCACAGAGCAGAAGGGAGTACAATTCAAAAGGTGCAGTCTAGATAGAAATTTTACCATTCCTTAGAAAGAACAGTCAAGGGGGGGGGAAACACATAAGCAAAGGATGCAAAACTCTTTATTTGAAGTTGTATTCTATTCGAGTGACTAGTTTTGTTAACAAATACCTCCACAGGTCGTGAGTTTTACAAGCTGTGCATTCACCTAGAGATAATAATATATCCATACAATAGTTATTTAATCTCTAGAATATTTCGACATGAAGTTAATTCACAGTAGGTAGTGATAGGGAAGTGGTTTAGCTGTACCAGACTTGTCTCATTTGCTAAACCAGCTATCACTTTAGGGTAGCAAATACAGTCATCAACTGATTAAAAACCGCCAAAGAGCTATTTTTAGAATGCAAATCACATGTCGATATCCCCAATGTTGGCAAAATATTCTCAATATAAAGGCTAATCACGTTCTCTCGCCATATTGGATAATTGGTTTTCTTTAGCCTTGAAGCTGAGCAAGAGATTATTTTTCTGTTTATTTGGGAATCGGTCATCAAGATCCACCTGCTGCCTAGAACACCCCTGCACAAGTCTGTTGGCTCTAACAAAATGCACAGTCACTATACAAGTATATAATTCCCTTCCTTCTCCCTTTACCATTCCCAGCCAGATCAACACTCTTCTCTCATCTTTTCTTTTGCTATCATCATGTCAGCCTCCCCAATTGCGTACCCAGGCTTAGGCCTCGATATTCGTCACTATGACCAAGATACCAACGGCGAAATCTACCCTATGGGGATTCACTCCAGCTGCATCGGATCTGAGTCTGAAATCCTTTTGGTACGAGAGGTTGCAATGATGATTGTCATGAACGAATTGACCGACAAGCCTGAGTGGCATGTCAAAGTCTTTGACGAGACAATCGCCGAAAAATGGATTGAAGAGGCTCTCGCACTTCCTACTGAGCCTCTTTATCACGACATTGTCCCGTCAGAAGTCCGGGGAAAGGTACTCAAAGTTATCCTCGATAGGAAATGCCTTGAATTTGTAAGTTTCTATCCTGAGGGTATCAGGAAAGGTATCCACAAGGGGCATAAGTGATGAAATTATTAGGTCATCTTATACCCTTGGACTATACTCTTTAGGCTATTTATTTTTATATCCTAAGGCGTAGGGGGTCAACCTTTCTGCTACCCTACCCAGTAGCCTATTTAGTCTTCAGTTCATCTCCGCTCACGCTCTCCAGTGTATTCAAGAGCTCCGCGCAAAGGCCAAGTTCTTTGAGAAAACCGGTCTAGTACCGACGCTAGACGCTAGTGCTTCTGTTGTCAAGGCCGATGGTTATATTGACGATTCTCTTCGTCAAAGCCTACAAGCTGCGTTCACAAAGCTCAAGCTAGAACAGAAGGATGACCCTGACTGGCACCCCAATTCCAACGAAATGGTCCAGAATCTTGTTCACCCTTCTCTCTATCCACTCGTTTATGGTCGTTCTCGAGTGTTTCGTGAAGAAGTCGTGGGTGTTGAGGATGCCATCGATCGATGGAGCGGTAAAGGAGAGGTTATATCCAAGCCCAATACCTCATATAAAACCCAAAACCCCTTCCTAACCAGTATGGGAGGCGTCCAAGTTGACAACTCGAACTGGTCCGATACCTATCAGTGGCTACCAGCCAATGTTAGCTTTCAGGACGACGGAAGCGTCAAGTTCATGAGTTATATCAATGGGCTTCATCCTAACAAGCACCGTGAGATTTACGCAACTATCGAGAAGCTTGTTGAAAAAGCGCTACCGGCTTGGGATTCTTCCGTTCCTTGTTATCGCGATTGGAAGATGGTTGGCGCTTGCAGAACAAAGCCTCGATTTAACAAGCCTGAGACTCCCGATGATGAAGAAGAAGCCAACTGGAATATGTCGCTCGACGATGTCCCAAAGAGAGATAAACTGGAAGAGAAGGGCCAAGACGGCCATGATAGCGATGATAGCGATGATGAAGTGTTTTCGGACGAGGAAGAGCAGCAGCATCACGACTGGAAAAGGATAAGGGAACCGATCCAGCCTGAGGCACCAAAGTTCAAGGCTTGGAATTATGGTATCAAGCCCGGCGAGTCTCTGCGGGAGCGTTTCCAAGACCGAGGCCTTCAAGTCATCGTCAAGATGGCATCGATCGAGCTGACCCCGGAGAAGCCTGTCTTCCCTGCCGGGGGATGGCATGTCGAGGGCCAGATGAACGAGCACATTGTCGGCACAGCTCTTTACTATCTGGATTCGGAGAACGTGACATCCAGTTCCCTTGCATTTCGCATGCAAACAACCTATGACCAATGGGACCTTCAGGAAAAGGTAGGTCAAGATTCCTACTCTTGGCTGGAGCAGGTGTTTGGCACCGACTTAAGTGGGGGAAGTTGTCTGCAACAGTATGGAAGAGTTGAGACCAAGGAGGGAAGATTACTCGCATTTCCCAATGTCTTCCACCATCGTGTTTCGTCATTTAAGCTCCAGGATGAGACAAAACCGGGCCATCGTCGATTTATTGCGCTGTGGCTTATCGACCCCCATACTCGGATCATCAACACAGGCAATGTACCGCCACAGCAACACAGTTGGTGGATGGAACGAGCTTTTGGGAATACTGAGAATGTTCCTATTCCTCATCCTATTGCGACGATCGTCTCCGAAGCTGCGCCTGATCATCTCGGCATCCAAGCTGCCGTTGAAAAAGGGAGGCCTTTGCCTAATGAGCTGATGGAGATGGTCAAGAGGGAAGCTGGCGACTGTGTGATGCCCATGTCTTTGCAGGAGGCCAAGGAGCATCGGTTGAAGTTGATGGAAGAGAGGAGTCGGTCTCAGACCAAAGTCGATTCGAATTGGAGAAGCGAGACATACAGCTTCTGTGAGCATTAGAATAATTGGCCTCTGGAAGCATAAGAGATGAAATTACTAGATCAGCTTATGCTGCTTAGACCTTACCTTTTAGGCTATTTATCCATATGCACTAAGACTTAGGATGGATTGTTATAAATTGATCTCGTAGTCTCTGTTTATATGGTATCGAAAATGTTTATTGTTGAGCTCATATCTCTCCAAAGATCGAATGAGTCAAACATTCAAACATTCAAACATCCATGTCCTATCGAAAAACGTTCATTTCTATAAGGTACGTTTGATATAGACTCTTTTAATTGCCTCTGCAACAATCTCATTATTTGAAGCTCTCTTTACCCTGTACTCCTCATTCTGGCAAGCCTCGACTATAATGTAGATGGTGGACGGGTCGAAACCAGGCTTTGTGATAAGAACCCTTTCGTTTCTTTCCAAGACGTACTTGTGTTATTAGTTCATTCTACAATTACTACATATTGAGAAAAAGTGTCTGACTTCTTGTTCTTAACTTACTTCAGTTATGTTTGTGTGGAACTCAACATATGACTTCCAATGCTGTGCACTGTCTTCTGTCGCTGGAGTGGTCTGGTGAAAATTGCCAATGATTAGCGATTATCACATCAAATTGTCATTGATACTTCACTGTACTTACTTTGGCTGCTGGGGCCATCGTGTTTCAAGTCGTACCTGGCGAGAGGAGGTGAAGCAATATTCACAAGTCTGTGGGAAGTAGATAGCGTCTGTTCTGGAATTGAAAGGTGTAGTTGATATATCGTCAAACGACACAGCCTACCAAGAATGTAGTGGCAATATGCATCCATGACACGTCAGCATGCTTGTGCATATTTGACCACCCTTTCAGCCATGTGAGTACAACATGCCTTTCCCGATTCAATATGATTCTACCTAGCGCTGCGCGCATGACTTGCCTGCAGGTAGGCTGTCACAGGATTTACAATATGACGTGTGTTAATTCGAGACTTTGATCACGTACTGCCTTTCAGCGCAGTTAGTTTATTATTCAGACTAAAACGCGTGTAAAAATACAGAGCCAAAGATGGCCCATGAGAATAAATATAACGATGCATGACTTTGGAAATGGTTGACGTCACTGAGATGATGCAGGGTGTACAGACGTGAAGCTCTCATCAATTCGGTACTCTTCTTCCTGCTAGGTATCAGTCTCGCCACCATGACACGACTAGGTAATATAGTCACATGCACTTCTCATAATACATATTCTCACAAGTCATAGTAGAGAGTCACCGCCGGGGATATCCGCAGTTGGCAGCATTCTTAACCCTCGATGAGTACTTCACTATTGCCAAGAGGTTTGACTTCCTCCACATGCGAAGTATCGTGGAGCAACAAGATAGGCTTGCAGAATTAGAAGCCCTGCTTCATCAATGCGACGACGAAGAAGGGATTCAATTGAACCTCTCAAGTCGGCGCCAGGATGGAAACAGCAAACGGCGTGAACTAATGAAAGAGGTCCAAGAAACGCTCAAGCAATATGGTATACGGTCTTGTCCAAACCACAGCGACCTGATAACTGACACGGGCTAATTCATCTGACAGATGACTCAGTTACCAGATTCTCAGAACTACTTCGCTTGCCTCAGGCTAAGGAAGATCACAAGAGAAGTGTTCATTGCTGGGTGCAAGGGAATAAACCATTGGTCAGGTCTGAGAGCATTGTCTACGACAAAATCCTGGAAGACAATGACTTTATCGCTCTTGCGTGGAAGGCAAATGACAGAACATCGCTCGAAGACATGGTGGAAAAATTGGTTCGAGCCTTTCCAAATCTCGTAAAGCGAGTAAGTGTACATGTAGTACTCCCACCATGCGATGCTAATTACCAAACCATAGTTCCGAATTAACAAGGTAAACTCGAATCGTTCAGGTTCTACAGCTGTCAACTAATTTGTGAAATTAACTGCAGGATAAAACTCAGAACAAATCCATTGTTCTCTTACCCTCAAGCTTTGCTAGCAACATTGTCAGGCTCTTTCTCACAGTCTTTACTCCTTTGTGGCTGATATTGCCCACCTTACTCCTTTACAACATTCAGAGTAGAACGGGACGTGCCTGTATTTTTGTGCTTTTCACGATTTGGACATCGTTTATAGTTGTTGTAACCACAAACACAACAAAGTCCGATCTTGTCTTGGCGTTGGTCACGTAAGTTATTCCCAGATTGGGGCCACACTTATCATGGATTGGCATCAACTCACATTGATTTGATATAGATACACAGCTATGCTCGGGGCTTTTATAGCTAGTGAATAACGGTGATTATGCATTCAATAATATGTAAATATGGTGGGACAGGTTTCATTAACTTTGGATGTAATTGTTGAACGCAAAGCATATCACGTCTCTAATTACCTGATCATATCACACAAATATGTACTCAACTTAGTCTCTCACTTCAATAACAAATATAATTCATAACGCACAATGAATGATTCTTATTGCATAAAGAAAGGATTAGCCGTCAACCATTTGATCTCTGGCCCCATCCATTGCTCACGCCAAGGTATAGCTGGAAAAGACCCAAAACTTTCCGTCGTCAGTGATCCTGCTTTCATGCCGTGCTCTATCGCACTCCCAATGTCCAAGTCGAAAGATCGGGGTCGCAAGTTCAGGTTTGCTGGTGTCTTCATTTGCCGTAGTATTTCTACAGCATACGCACCAATGAATGCGTCACTTGCCCCAGTCTCGTCTACAAGCTCTTCAGACCGTTTCTTAGCAGGATAGAAAAAGGTGCGCTGACCACTATTGTCGTTTGCGTCTGGTGGTTCCAAGTAAGAAGCAAGTACACCACGGTGACCAAGCGTGATGACCACACAACGTGCACCTTGTCGATGAAAGTTATCGCAATACTTGGAGTATAATGCCTGGATGTCCGTAATAGATGTCATGCCATCATCGAGGGCGAATCCATTCCTTGGTGCCCTTATCTCGCAGATCGCTTTGACGCAATGGTGGTTTAGAATGAGATGATCAACTTGGAATATCTGGGGATGTTTATAAAGATTGCTGGCACGAGTGGAAACTGGAGCAGAGTTGAATATGATTGGGATCTGCTTTTTGTTTGCATAGTCAATGGTTCTCTCGACAGTGTCTTGAGGGATCTCCAACTGAACCAATATGAGGTCCGCAGGGGGGCTCTTGTCAAGCTCTTTCTCCACCAGATCCCAGGTCAAATAACCGTTCGCCAGAGGATCATTAGTAATTCTGGGTGTTCCCTGCATATCAACGTAGATATGGGCATATCCATTTCGGACTCCTTTTGCCAGGTGTACTCCCTCAACGTTGACGCTGTTGTCCGCCAATGCATTTATAATCTTCTGGCCCCTATTGTCTTCATCTTCACCAATCATGCCAATCATGTGGACTTGAACGTCTCCAATGGGATCGGCAGCGTTGTAATGGCTGGAAGATTCAGATGGTCTGGAATGGCTGGCTCGATAAACGGCTGTCGCCTGGTTGACGCCATGCCCTCCCGGACACGGATCTATACCAGCTGTGTGTGGGAAAGAAGCATGTTGCCAATTTCCGTGGTGTGATTCAATCAGGTTGATAATGTCCCAGTTTATAGAACCCACGACTTTGACACAAGAGGGTGGGCTAGCCATATTGAATAGAGACGATACGAATAAGGAGATAAAGGACTTCTGAAATGACTAAGTAAGCTAAGAGACTTGAGCATTTCGTTAGTAAATTGCAGTGTTTCAACGAAAGTGCACCCTTTCGTTGTTATGTTAGTCTTCTGATCCTTGATATCTAGTGCCTTTGAAGTATTCTCGATCTGCTTGTCCCCTACCCCAAACGGTCTTGTAAATACGTCCCGAATATTTCAATGGACATTGCAGGTTCATCGGCGATTTCCTATTTCATCATGGTATCAATGTTCTAAAGGGTCACGAGTGACTCGGCTTGCACATGTGACGTCAAACTCTACAAAGACTCCAAGATAGCCAAAGTGTTTTCGATGAGTTATGACCGCCTGGTTTATCTCACACATTGTAAGCACTAGGTTGATTTGTCTCGTACTGGTAGCTGGATTAAGACACCAATGTGGCTGCATAATTGGTTGGGCGAATGTGTGAGACGTGGCATCACGAGACAGGGCAGAACTGCATTTCCCCTCCTTTGGCAAAGCCAAATGGACATTGAAAATACAATACATTACAGCGTGGCTGGACAGTCTTTCACTCTATGGCTTGAAATCATTCATGGCTTGAAATCATTCCCTTTCAAATGATAGAAGTATCCCTTGCAAAAAACAAAAAAAAAAAAAAGTCGCCACCAGTCTTGTGCAGTAGCTCAGAAACGCCTAGAGTCCGTTTACTGTTACGATTGGGCTCTGAACAAGGCCAGCCAATGTTGGAAATTCGTACGATATCTGATTGGCACGCTTGCCTCATTTTAACCCTCTGTGATCGACGTCTTGTCAGGCATACGGTACGTCCCTGGACTAAGATATTGTCATCATCATGATTTTCAGAAAGGCGTAACAAAAGTGAATCACTGTGGAGGGGATATTAGCTTGACTTTGGATGTGTGCTTACGTGAAAAGATATCGTTGCTTACTAAAATGTCATCATATTGAACTTCGTCAATTGTTGTCTTTTGAATCTCTTTAACCTTCTAATCGCCAACAAAGTCAATTCTACAATGGAGCCTCGTCTGACTCCTTCAGCGTTGATAGTTTCATGGCTTGACAGCCCTCCCTTCGAACCGCTCAGGAGCGTGCTAAGGGAACACTATGGATACAATGCAATTCCTTTGCAGCTCCCGGAACAAAACCGGGAACAAGTGTTAAAAAGAAGTCTTTCAAATGCCCTGATCACCCACTCAAGCATGATCAACCCTTTCATTCTCTATTTATATGGAGATAGCCTCAGAAGGCAAGGCCAGTCACGGCTGCTGCTGTAAGTCATTTCTCCCTATTTTTTCTGTCGCCAACAATGGGAACTGATCTAGGGTTGGCATTTATAGGAAGAACGGTGGCAATTCTGTCTTTATGGACTGGCTTAAGCTGCGACAACAATACATAGACAAGTTGGGATTTAACATACTTGTCATCCTTGACTGCAACCACAAAATTGTGCAAACGATGGTGGATCGGTATCCCATACTTGAAGATGACATGGACCCCCAGTCAAACAGCATAGTCCAAGTTCTAGTTGCTCCCGAGTTTTCTAAACAGAATGGGACACCATTTGCGCATGTGCTAGCAGATACCTTGAGGGAGGTAACAATGTCCTCGTCATCCGCAACTATCGACATCAGGGACTTTGTAGCTGAAGTCCAAAGACGATTGGAGCCGAGTTCCTCTACAGAGATTTTTAGTTTACGGTCCACTCGAGAGAATCTGATGCTTACAGCCTTCTCACACGAGGAACAAGTCATCAGCGAGGACATATGGCATTACCCACGTATCAGTAGGAATGCATCAAATTATGTACGTGTCAGCGTGTTGCCAATAACCTGGGCCACGGTAGACGGCTGGGACGCAGAATCAGAGCTTCAGGAACTGACTGATGTTTTTGAACATCACTTTGACTTCACGGTAGAAAGGGTAGTCAAAATACCCAATAATTCCGCTGCACACTCGTATCTACAGAGACGCATCAATGAGCAAATCAAATGGGTGGGACCCAAAGGCCTCTTGATAGTTCTGTACAACGGCCATGCTAAGCGAACAAACGGGGGCATGATTCTCTTGTAAGTCTCCGATGCGCTACAATTGCGACGTGTGCTTTCTCACTGACGTTTACTTTGTAGTGGAACCAGTGATGATGTTCAGGGGGTGAACTGGACACAAATCACACATACACTGAACATTGCGGATTGCGACGTTGTTCATGTGCTTGATTGTTGCGACGCGCTGAGCGCAACAAAGGGCAGCGAGACGGTACAAAGTAAGATAGCCAACGAGGCCAACTTGCAGACAGGCGACTCTGAGTATCATGGAAAGAATGAAACACTTGCTGCAGGGGCGAGAGAGGAGAGAGTCCCGGCTGGTAAAGCATCGTCAATGAAGGTCTTTGCTGAGGTGCTGAATGAGATGGCTGTGAAAAACATCAAAATCACCATACATTCATGGCAGCAGTGGATTGTTGCAAAGGTTGGAAGGGTTCGGACACAAAACGGTGATTTGAGATATGCAGAACCACATTATAAGATGAATCCTCTGCGGTATGTGGAACAAAGTATAAATTTGCAGATAAGACAAAGGCGTTCGACAATATAGTAAATTCTATGTTTTACCAGAAATGCGCATGGAAAACTCCAGAATAAAGCAAAGGGGATCCCAGTCCCACCTTGAGATTGGAGATTCGTGACATTTAGGTTGACTAAGTATAACCCCTGGCCGGTAATGAGATACCAGTTTAATAATGAAACCGGAAATCAAGCCTTTTATTCCCCTCACCAGAGTCTTGCTGGATCTTGTCGAGCTGTTCATCTTCTGAAAACGACTCCCACAATTTATCTCGTGAAGCATTTCTCCAAAGGTAGTAAAAGATCGTTCCGCTATAGACACACACGTTCCAGCCCACGAGCCCAAGTAATACTGAATTTCCAGTACGGTACAAGGGAAGATCGTTTTGACGGTAGATATTTGAGCCTATAATGGTACCAACTTGGACTGACATGTTGTAAAGTGCTGCAGACACTGTTCGTGAACGGACCGAGTTTGAGTTTCGCGAGGCAAGCCCAACAAGGATCGGGTGTGTCAGTGGAGATGATACGAGGACAGTAATCACCCCATAAACTGTCCATCGAGGCGACTCAATAGAGTAGGATGTGCGGAGCCATATAAGGCTGGGAAGGACCCAGATCATGGGGATGAAGCCTAGCACAACCACACGTTTCGTCTTATCTGCAAGCCAGGCTATACTGAGCATGGTAAACACTACATAATATTAGCGGTGGAGTCAACACTACCATGTATCAGGTGCAACGTACTGGTGAAAACTTGAGAAGGGATAACTAGAAGGTTTGAATGGAACGTATCAAAGCCTA
Source organism: Fusarium acaciae-mearnsii (assembly GCA_017657105.1). Lineage (NCBI taxonomy): Eukaryota > Fungi > Ascomycota > Sordariomycetes > Hypocreales > Nectriaceae > Fusarium > Fusarium acaciae-mearnsii. Next base: position 3,588,169 of record JAGDVL010000001.1, read on the forward strand.
AAGCCCTGAGTGAGAGAGTAAGATATGATCGTGGGACATTCTGAGGTATCATGGAGGTGATACCAATAAGGTAGATTGGCCACAGGTCGAAGTCGCATAGACTCTTCCACAGTAACTTTGGTGTGATTCTCTCTCGGTTGTGCATTGAAGATTTGCTGGGATCCTCCCGGATAACACGGTTCACCATGATCTCTTCCTCTCTGGCGGTAAACCAGCCATTCTTACCACGGATCCAGTTAGCTGTCTCTGTTGGGCCAGGCGGCATCATGGCAAAGGATGCAAGGCCGATGAGTAAACTGAGGAGACCCTGTTACACTCAAGTTAGTTTCAAGACTATCCACGTGTCAGTTAACCAACTTACTTCGATCAAGAACAGCCATCTCCATCCAGCATAGCCAAGGACACCCCGCATATGGAGAAGCCCATAGGCAAGAAACGCTGCGACGATATCTGCAGCGGTCATGGACATCCAGAAGATGCTCAGACGTATTCCCATCTCTGTGTGCTTGTAGAAGTACGAGAGGTATAAGATGATCTGTCATCCTGTTAGCACATCCTCATGGGGTGGAATAGCATGTCTCGTACATCAGGAATGAAGCCTCCTTGCAAAAATCCGATGAGAACGCGGCAGATAAGGAAGGAGGTCCTTCCGGATATCCAGAACTGGCACATCGCGACCACGGACCAGAGCGTAAGCTGTGCAGGGATCCATCGGTCAGGACCAGCCCACTTGGAGACGAGCTGAGACGGAAGCTCAGCAGACAGGAAAGCAACGGCAAAGACTGTGTTTCCAAGATTGTAGTCTGTTCATTTAGAAACAGGATCTGTCAGATATTTAATAGGCGGAAAAGGGACAGGAACCGTGCTTACCATTGGTGTTTAGTCCTAGATCTGCAAGGAACCCATCAGTCAGTGCCTGGTGGATATTTGCTCGGTCGATCTCCAGCCCGAAGAACATAACACAGGCCCAGATCAAGATACGACGGTCAATCCTTTTAATGATCTTGTCTTCCTCTCTCCAGGTCCATCGGGCCAGAGGGTCAAAGCGATGGATATTTTCCCTACAGTATCTTAGCATTTTGTTCTCACCAAGCATCATGATATTGACAACAAAAATGACTCACCAATTGCTAGGAGGTTGGTATTCAGTCGCAACATCTGGATCATCAAAAACACTGGGCTATGTAAAGTTAGAGAGAGCTCTTTGGTCTGGAAAGTAGATACATACTTGGGTGGCTGTATCATCGGGATCATAGTTGTGGTCTCTCTTCTCCCATATAAACTGTCGATGCTTCCTAGACTTTCCGAGAGGCAGAGCTTGAATAGTGTGCGTGGTCGGATCCTTTGATTCAGTAACTTGTGCCGGTGCATTGGCAACTGCTGCCAACTTTGGAGGCAGAACGGTACTCATCGTTATCTGATTGAATATGAAGGTATTCTAAAAACTCTCTAAGTGGTAGTAAATATGTGTATTAAGGTCGGTCTATATACTAAGGTATCTTTTCAACCACCGTACAGGCGTCTGTTGACGCAATTCAGAGACATAACAACGCTATACTACTAGTCCACGTCTTATCTAGTGATTTAATGTCACATACCAACTGTGCTTCACTGCATCCTTGTTATTGTTGCACAGGTTTGTGAGATAGTCTTCGCTTATGTCGACGGACAACCCGAAGCAGTGTGTCTATAGAAAGTCTGGATAAACATTTCCATTAGGTCACATCTGTCTCACCGCGTACATTAAGCTAACAGGCTAAACCTCGTTTTGGAAATGCTTCGTTGACACAATATCCAGTTAAATTTGAGTTACGCTATGGATCCATGCGTCAATAACGGATGTATTCTATATCCGATGATACCATTTGCAGATGAGCAAACGATATCATGTATGGCATCATCCCGAAGTCGGCGAATCGCCATCTCGGCTTATCGCCCCGAAGTCATCGGAATCTCGCTCTATTTCCGTTCCGCGGGACATCGATTTATAATACTGTAATAGAAGTCATATTTCTCGGAGACGGGAACTTGTTTGCGATTGGATTATCACTCGCAGTAGCAAGATGAGCTTCAACTCAAAGGCCCTGCTTCTCACACGCCTTGTAGGCTGTGCGTCAGCCATACGCTTTGGCTTTGGTACCAACGAACAAACTCCTCTCATAGGAGTCGATTCTTCTGGCACAAAGCGCAACAATGTCATCTTCATTCTCACTGACGATCAAGATCTTCACATGAACTCATTGGACTATATGCCACATCTCCAGAAGCATCTTGTTGATCAGGGAACCTTTTACAAGCGACACTACACCACCACTGCTATCTGTTGCCCGGCACGCGTGTCAATATTGACTGGCAAGGCTCCTCATAACACCAATGTTACCGACTTGACTCCTCCATACGGTACGTAATCGAAATAGCCCTCGCCTCCATGGTGTCCATACCAACTGACTCCTTCAAGGCGGCTATCCCAAGTTCATCCGAGAAGGACACAATGACAACTACTTGCCCATCTGGGTACAAGCCGAAAGATATAGCACGTACTATGCCGGTAAGCTGTTCAATTCGCACGCTGTAACCAACTATAACGACCCCTTCGTGAAAGGATGGAATCAATCAGATTTTCTCCTCGACCCATATGTTTACATGTACCTCAATGCCACATTCCAACGCAACCACGATCCTCCTGTCAGTCATGAAGGAGAATATGTCACCGATGTCCTCGCCAGAAAGACACAGGGTTTCCTTGACGAGGCACTCAAGGAGGATGCTCCGTTCTTTCTCACCATTGCTCCAAACGCGCCGCATAGCAATGTTGACGCCAGCTTTGCCAAGATCAACTTCACCGATACCCCTCGAAACTGGACTTTCAAGATGACCACTCCCATCCCTGCCCCACGACATGCACATCTCTTCAAAGATGTTGTCGTTCCCCGAACTGAGAACTTCAATCCGGACTCTCAGATCGTCCCGAGTTGGATCTGTGATCAACCCAAGCTCACACAAGAAAACATTGATTGGAATGATGACTTTTATCGCAATCGTCTACGTGCTCTCCAAGCAGTTGATGAGCTGATTGACGATGTCTTCAAGAAGCTGGAAGATGCTGATGTTCTGGACCATACTTATGTCGTCTATACCACCGACAACGGTTTCCATATCAGCCAACATCGTCTGCAGCCTGGCAAAGAGTGTGGCTATGAAGAAGACATCAACATTCCTCTGATCATTAGAGGGCCTGGTGTACCAGCAGGTTCCATCTCAGAGGTCATTACTACACACGCCGACTTGGCACCGACATTCCTCTCTCTCATCGGTGCACCTCAGCGAGCAGACTTTGACGGAGTGGTCATACCCCTCACTAAAAAGGAACAAGCCAAGGCCAAAGAAGATCGACATGAACATGTGAATGTCGAGTTCTGGGGGATGGCCGGTTCTGAGGGCAAATTTCCCTACCACGACAAGGATGGTGAGAGCTTTTTCCTAAGAAATAACACCTACAAGTCAATCCGCATTGTTGGCAAGACGTACAACTTGTACTACTCGGTTTGGTGCCACGGCGAACATGAGCTGTACGATCTGCAGACGGACCCAGGCCAGCTACGAAACCTATTGGATGCAGAGATTGCACAGCCAGCTGAACTCCTCGGGTACCCGCTCGACTCTGTCGTCGCACGACTTGATGCTCTTCTCCTAGTGGGAAAGACCTGCAAGGGCCTGGTTTGTTCTCAACCTTGGAAGACTCTTCACCCTCAAGGAGATGTTAAAAATTTGGAGGATGCTTTGAGCCGTGAATTTGACGAATTCTATGTGAACCAGCAACCCAAGGTGTCATTTGGTTGGTGTGCGGGTGGACATATGCTGGATGCTGAAGGTGCGCAGTTTGAGAAGGAGGGATTAGCTTACTGGCGACCAGACTGGAGTAACTGGGTATGATTTGATCACTCTAGTGAGTAGCAGAAAAGTTGGCCTCCTAAGTCTTGGGGTATAAAAATAAGTAGTCTAAGAACCCTAGTCTAAGCAGCATAAGCTGACCTAATACTTTTGTCTCTTGTGTTGCTAGCGGTGATTTTTTCTGATAGCCTGAGGTCGCTTCATTCTGTTAGTGGGTTCCTGGCGGTTCTATTACTAGGTACTTGCATATATCCTGTAGTTGTCATATTGTTTTGCGATTGCGTGATAGATCCAAAGTGATTAGCCACGGAACTAAGTCCGGAGATAAGGCCAAATGCACACCCGCTATAGATAATGCAGTAAAAAATGAAAACTGATATTAATTACTTTGATTAGAATTATCGATGCTGAATGCAACAGATTGCGTCCGAAACCGCAGTTTTGCGGATGGCGTGCTATGGCACCATTGATTTCCAGTCCACTCTATCATCCTGGCTATCAAATTCCCTCATTGCGCCATTCTGACAGTGATTTCCCAAAGTCTAGCCATGCACAATCCGGGGTCAAAGTAGCTTTCCGTCTTCCCCGTCTTTGTTCCGGGAAATGTACTTCTAAATGATGGTTAATAGTAGTTCCCCTGCCGCACAGTAACGTTGTGAGGTCGTACAGTTCACTCGCAGAATAATAACATCAACAACAAAAGTCACTATGTCGAGTCTTTCAGACGATCGTGATCCAGAATCCGGTTTGGTGAATCGGCAAGATGTGGCAGACCAAGCGACAGAGACAAGTCCTCTTCTCGATGCATCTAAATCTCCAGTCTCATCATCGAGTAACTCTTCAACCGCGGTTTTCAAGATTGTTTTGGTTCTCATCATCGGCTCTTTCACCGCCAGTGCTGATGGAAGTCTTGTGCTAGCCACACATCCGACAATTGCGAGCGAGTTCAATGCGTTGTCTGCTTCCAACTGGTTGTTCGTCTCTTTTAACCTTGCCGGAGCGGCTACTCAAGCCATGGTGGGCAAACTTAGCGATATATATGGGAGGAGGAATCTCATCGTCACTGCATATGCTCTCTTTGCTGCCGGTTGGTATGTTTTTCCGTCCACTTACTTTTACAGTCTTAACACTGTTTAGTATCATTGTGGGAACAGGCACTTCCATGGGATTGGTTATCCTTGGCCGTGTCATCTCAGGTGCCGGTGGATCAGGGCTGACCATACTGGCCATGCTCATTATTACAGACTTGGTACCTTTGCGTGAGGCTGCAGCTTGGCAATCATACCTCAACCTCGCTGCCACGACTGGTCGTAGTCTCGGCGGGCCTCTTGGAGGCTGGCTGGCTGATACCATTGGATGGCGTTGGTCATTCAACTGCCAGGTACCCATCTTCCTCGTTGCCATCATTCTGACTTACTTCTTTTTGCCCAACAACAAGAAAGAGGACAAGAGACCTACATCACTTTCTAGAATTGACTTTACCGGCGCGGCACTTCTTGCTCTAACAATCATGGCATTTCTTCTACCTTTCGAGATTGGGGGCTCGAACGTACCTTGGTCACACCCTATGATCCCAAGCTTGTTTGTTACTTCTATCGTCTTTGGTGGATTATTCATAATCTTCGAAGGCCGCTGGGCAAAAGAACCAATCTTCCCTCTCGACTTACTCCGTATCCGGAATGTCGTTCTTGGATACGTGATCAGTGGAACTCAGTGTGCTGCGCAGCTTGGTTTGATGTTCTCTGTTCCTCTTTACTTCCAAGTTACCAAAGGGGCCAGTAATACTGTTGCAGGAGCATACCTTTTCCCAGCTGTGGCGGGAAATGCCATTGGTGCTATTCTAGCTGGTCTAGTTATCAAACGGTATGTTTAAAGCGTCCTTGCGTGAAACCTTCTTAATCTTTGTACTGATCTTGTGGCAGCACTGGAAGGTACAAGCTAGTTCTCCTTGTTGCCACTGTGACTTCGGCAGTGTCTTATATACTGCTCCTACTACGCTGGCACGGCCAGACAAACGTCTGGGAATCGCTTTACATCTTTCCAGGAGGTCTAGGTACTGGCGCTGTACAGACAGGAGTCTTTGTTGCGGTCCAAGCTGCCACTGATCCGGCTCACAAGGCGGCTGCCTTGGGTGGAGTCTGGCTGACTGTCATGGTTGGAGCCATCGTTGGTATGACTGCTGTCAGTACTGCAACAATGCACTTGATGGCTTCGAGTCTAGCCACTACACTACAAGAACGCGGACTTGCTAAAGGCGTGATTGAAAAGGTACACCAGCACAGACAGTCCGATGATAAATGTTATACTAATGTGTGCAGGTCATCAATATGGCCACTTCGGATATTAACTACATTAACAAAGCGGATCCAACCCTCGCGTCAGCTGCTGTGGACGCATATGTATATGGTTTATCTGTTAGCCATATCATCTCTCTCACATTCTCTGTCATTGCCATGCTCTCGGCAAGTTTGATTAGGGAAAACAAGGTCTAGAGGCTATAGTCTAAGGATGTAAACAAAGCCTTAGGGGACTGATAGACGTCAGATTGAGTGGTTGGGCTTGGCGGAGAACTGGCAGCATTGAGTCTAGCACTGACCGTAGCTGGTGGTATGTCTCCACTGCTTCATCGTGACGGATGATATCTTGATCGAAGTAATCCAGTGGCAGGTTAAGTTTACGGAGTACTGCTTAAACCTAATTATCACAATTAAATCTCACGGTTATAACTGCGGATTCTGATTCCGCCAGCGAGGGTTCGACTCCCTCCGAGACCTTTCCTTTTTTTCTTTTTAAAGTGTATTTTCTACTATAAAATTTAATAGCACCTAGCTTTTTAATTTCTCATTGATTTTCTCTCTTTTAATATTAATAATAGAATAATGTTATAATTTTTTATTATAATAAATAACTAAAAATATTATTAACGTATTTCTTTCTTATAGAAATAGCTATCTTTAGAAATATTTTAGCCAGATTATATAAATAGCTATATATATTCCCTGCTTTCTTCCAGTCTAGCAGTCTTTCTCTCTGCTTTGCTTCGCTGGCAATTATTTCAATGATTGCATTAAGCTCTCCCAGTTTCGAGTATGAATGAAGAGGCGGGATGATGGTCAGGTAGGCCTAGTGCAAGTCGCCAAAATCTGTCTTTTGAATGGCATGTGATAACTTGGATAGATTGTCCCCGTGAAGTCTAAAATTAGACCGTTCTGGAGAATCTGAAGATCTCACTGGCTCCATGACTGAGAATTCATCAATAGGTTGGGTCACCTTTTCAACCACTACCCAGATGAAGGCGTGGAATATATGCTTCGCGTGAAGCCTCTCCAGTCTGTCGTGTGATACAACCTCCAGAAACTTGAACTGGCTACTCTGGGACTCCGCATTATTCGCCATAGGCGTTGCTTCACTGGATGGCTGGTGCTGCTGAGCAGTAGAGTTCTTTCTGGAATTATCCGATCTCCGAGTCCCTACAACTCACCAGGGCTCTATATCAGCAAGATCTTGCTGAGTTTCCCACGCCTTTGGCGCATCTATTGGCATCCACCAACGCAGTGCTTGGGTAAGTTCGTCGACGTGTGGGATGCATTGATGGTTCTTGCAATCCAAACGCAATGTGATGTTCTGCTTTTCCGTGCCAAGGTCCACTTCAAGGTTCTATGTGAAAGACTTTGAGAGGTTTGAAGAAGTCTCATCTGCCTTGATAATCGGATGTAATGCGTTCATCGTCACCTCAATCGCTTCCACAAGACAGGCGGCTTCTTTGGATGCAGGGCCTCGCCAATCAGTCAGCCGACCTAGGTGTCTTCGTAGGCTCATTGGCCTTGTTGTTCCCTCAGGCCATAACTAGACCATTATGGTCTGATATCTCGGCCGTATTTTGCATCGCGTTTCTGCTATTTCCACCCTCACTCATTTGAACTATCCATGTTCCACCCTTCGAGAGTCCGAAGTCAAAAATACCCTCACCTGGAGGAGATTTATTATGTGAATCAGGACCCAAGTTCCCTAGGGCGATGTCAAACGCGTCTAGGTCAAACCCTTCTCTCAGCTCATGGTTATGAATGGCATTGATGAATCCTCGACGAACCAGTGCTCTGATCATAGTCATAATTATCACCGCGATGAGCTGGCCAACGGACACTGACCAATGCATCGCCCGCAGTCCGACGAACTGAATGAAAAACCCCGCGAGACATATCACCGTCGCTGCCACAGACAAATTCTTTGGTTCGACCTGCTTCAGTTTTGATGATTGCTTTGAACCTGTTCCACTTCGGAGTGCCTTTGGTGTGCCTGTATCTCCATCTCTTCTTGAAACCGTGATTACTTGTGGACACTTTTCAGGATACAAAGCAAATGACTCAAAAACTTGGTCATTGACGGTTTGTTTTGGCTGTAGCCAGACAGCCTGTGTCTTCCAGTTGTTCGCTGGCTCATATCTTGTCTCTCTAGTCCTTCGGTCGATCACGTGGGCACAGAGAAGCACTCCAAGCACTAGAACGATTGTGCCGCCGCTCGAGAAAGGAAAAGCATAGCCTTCTACATGTTTATCGTCTTTTTTGAACCTCAAACTTGGGAAGTAGGTAATAAACACAACGTATACAAGTACTCCGAGCTGGAATATGACACCGAAGCCAGTCGCAAGATGTAAATGACCTCCATCAACTTTATGGCATCGATTTAGTGTGATATTTGGAGCTTCGACTGTAGTGTTTCGCAGTATGGTGATGTCCGATGCGAAATAGTGTGGTGCTGGAGTAGTTTGTGGGGTTTATTCGTCAATGGAATGAGGATTCGTCCAAGCCCTATACCATGGCTTGTTCTGCTGCTGGCTTCGCTTGCTGTCTAAGGTATTTTGACCTAGCCAACTCGCCCGGTCTGGTTTATGGGGTTCTGTTTCTCACGTCAGCCATATGCCGTCTCGCTAGATATGTGACCCACGTACTCTATTCTTGGACCAACCTTTTGTATACTGCTTCTTTCAGTCGCATGATGCTGATTGAGGTAGTGTTGTCGATCCCCCCTCTAAGTATAAGGCAGATGAATTCTTTTACCGGATCTAGCCCTTGGCATCTCATTACATCGATACCGTTCCACAGTTCACAAGTTTCATGTGACGTGGACGACATCAGTTCCGTTTCAACAGCCGATGTGTTTTCCCTCGAACTTCCTATTAGTGCTTTAAGCCAGGGTGGTCCGCCGACCCGGATGGCGCTAACGATAGTGGTGATGATACCAAGCGGAGCCATAGCCAGGATGATACAATTCGATCAGACCAGCTCATGGATTGACTGAGAAATTGCATTGTGACTCGCTCTCCAAACAATGCTAGTAGCCTATTCAATTGGTGGTTGAAAACTTTTGCGTGAGATAGATGTCATTATTCTTACGGAGCCAGATCTGAGAACAAGTTGTTGCTGAAATCATCACCAGGATCCGCTTTGCCGGATGAAGCGAGCAACAACAGCAACACAAAGGCAAAGTGCCCTTGTAACGACATTGCCGATAACATGGTTTATTTGTGGACCAATGTTGCAATTACTTTATGTTGAAGTCATACTATAAGAGCCCGGAGAACCTCCGGGTACGCAGGGTTTTATGCTCATGGTCAGCATAGTTGAAAGCTCGGATCGCCGGTAACGAGTCAGTTTACTCAACCAACAAAAGCTGACATGAGACATGTTGACAGTTGTCAGCCATAAATGGCATTGCTTGCGCTGACCCATAACCCCTGCGGTCAACCAGGGTTGGCTCTGCCGAAGACTGGCCTGGCTCCTTGGTTATGTAGCCAACCAGAATCCTGGTCAGGGTCCATCGTACTCAATACATATTGAGACCAACGCCAAGCCCTTACAGCGGCTGATGATACGATAATATTGACTGCAACTGTAACATCCGCCAATCGAATCATTTACGGTACTGACAACGTGTCGGAATAATTAAATAGGAGAAATGAATTGTGGTTTGATCGTCAGCTTGACATGCAACCAATGTAACCAACAAAAGGTCAGCCAACTGAAGTGGGTATAGAGTAATGTAGCATTGAATCTGGCAGTTACGGGGGTTACCATCTCTATCGTATGTTTTCCTTTTACGAATTACCGTTTGTCCTTCTCGAACTTGATAATGTTTTGATGGCTGTTGGGACTGTTAATGGTGCACGGAATTCTACTCACACGGCCAACATGGAAACGGAATAGGGAAAAGCTTCATTAGCCAAAACCGACAAGTTACCCTAGACGTTGTGCACTCACAAGGTGTCATTATCAAACTACTGGATTCGTATATTTCCAGGTATTCCATTTGAGCTTGTTTAAACAAACGGGAGAGATGGCACATATCTATCTTGGCAGCTCACAAAGACCATCAAATCTGATCCGTGACAGGCGTAGTCTTGTTGATATCCTTGTCATATCGCACAATCCATTGGTGGCCCAGATAATCTCAAACTGGTGCAGCTTCACAGTCGTCCTCCCTTCCACAAGTCCTTAGTTGTAAGAATCGCACTTGGTACGACCAGTGCCAGTGAACCAGCTGACGTTAGAGTACTTGCCATTGGCGTTGCACTTGACACCATTCCTGCCAACACCCATGCACTCAGCTTGGCAATCCTCGGTCTTGAGCTAAAAGCCATTTTTATTAGTATCCGAGAGTATCATGGTTGCGCAAAACTAGAGCTTGATATAACTTACAGTAACACAGCAGTGGGAGCCATCTTGGAAAAGACACTGGCAAGCCTGAGTAACGCTGAAAGCAGCGGTACTGGTGATAGCGGTGACGAGGACAGCGAAGATGGAAAGGCGGACCATTTTGATAGTGGTTTAGGTGTTTGTCGGTTGTTGTTTGGTGTTTGTTGTTTTTGTTGGATGAAGAGTGAGTGATGAAGAAGAAAAAAGAAGAGATAAACTGACGTCTTTATACAAGATCAAGAGGCTATTCAATATTCTGCTACATCACAGTCAAAAATTTTACCACCAATGCTTGGACGTCGTGTCTCGGCATCATGCCGTCTCAACCGACTTCTTGGAGCAACTGACGGAGATGCTATCATCGTACCCACGGGAAGAAAGATATGGCATGGGTCCTGACTCACCAGACAAGTATTAAGGTTCAGGATATCTCGACCACTTCACTCTGTTTCGTACCCCACGTGCACCTCGCCGGAGTTGATGAGCCGAGCGCCTTGGCCAAGTTAGGCATCTGGGTGGCTATCGTATATCGTATAATCCCCCACAGACGGCGCAAACTCTACGAAAATCCCACTGAAACCCATCGTGTAACAAATGCCGAGGGAATATTGTGATAGCCTGCGGTAACTATGTTTCCGAATTACGAGATGAGGTTGCCATAAGTCCATATACCCCTGGTCCGCAATGTTAACTACGGGTCATCGGGGGTATTAGTTCTTGTTTTCTCAGTGTCCAATTTCAGCAGTATTTGAAAGCTAACATTAACCTGATGTATTTTGCGAATACTCTGCTTTGGTAAACTTTCTACACGAAGTAATATGAAGCAAGACGTATCGATGGGATCAGATCTTCCCCAAGTTATTCAACGGCACGCATAAACCTAAAAAGAAGGTATGTATCCAAAACCCGGCAAGAGGAGGCTACCGGGTCTCGGCATATCATCCTTTTGAACACAGGGGTAATGGTCCGAATTAGGCTGTTAGAAAGTAGCGTCGGCTGTCATTGTAACCCTACATAAACTTAATCTAATTAAGTTTCCGCCACAGTATTGCCGTCAGATGGGCTATCCTGAGTAGTAAGTAATGAAATGCTTCCAAGCTTGGTGTTATACAGAGTACTGGATGAGATATCAGTCTCTGCTTCAATTGACAAATTGGTGTAATTGTGGTTTCAATACGGGGACTAAGCGGTTTTCCTGAAAGGATAGACCAGGAACATCTGTTCAACTGACAAGTTTGACAGGGTCCTTCAAATGTGGGGGTAAGGCCCACCTCCACCCTGATGAAGCGACGAGCCGGGTACGGCACATACCACATGCTCATTCCATACGTGATATCCAATCGTCGTGTACAAGGTTTCTGGTATTGGTGGAAATGCCATATCAACAAGTGTATGACTATGTGCATCACTACCATGAGAGATATCTATATAAACCGTTCTGAACATCACCGCAAATACAGACATCACTCACTCACTCTCATCTACATCATCACCACACTCCTCTTCACAACAACTCAACTCACACTTCACCTTTCCACCTTGAAAACCACCAAAATGGTCCGTCTCGCTGTCTTGGCTACCATCATGGCCGCTGCCACCTCCGTTCAGGGCGCTATCTGGTGCCAGTGCCTCTTCCCCGACAAGTCCCACTGCTGTGTTGCCAGTGTAAGTCACAATCTTGCCCTTTCCCTCCTTACAACATGCTCTGCAAGACAAGTTACTAATAGATCATCTTTGCCTCGACAGGGAGGTGGCAGCTGCCAGGAAAAGTGCGAGAATGCCAAGAAGCCTATCATTGATGGATCTTTCTTTCCCCACAACCAGCCTTGCAATGCTGGAGGTGCTGGGTTCGGTATCAGCCCCATCACTGCCCAGGGCCGCACTCCGTGCGACACCAGAGCCTCCTAAGTTCGGCTTTGATGGCTCCTACTTCACAAGAAACTCTCCAGTATGGGTAGAGATCAGGAATAACGCGATTACTACCAAAGTGCCAAGAATACGGGGGCACAGGTCGCTTTCTCTTCTAAACTACCGTGTATGGAGTACAACATTGCATCTTTCTACAAGAGATGCTTCCTTATATTACTGTATATATATTGGAATACATTACATATTTGATCTACACCTATGCTGAATTTGATGAATGGGACATTTTATTTATTCTTGATCTCTAACCACAATTCTCAAAAGACCTATACTATGTATTGATGAGTAAGGAGAAGAGGGTTGACTGGTATGGAGAAGTCAATGTTAGCTCCATTATTGCAGCTGTCAACTGCCTTATTCGTATCCTCACTACAGAGATGCTTCTTCTGGTCTTGCTGGTATGCTACTCTTCATGTTCACCCGACCAACGCCACTTTCTCTTTCAGAAGCTGATCAACTTTAAGTGTACTCTCATCCAACTCGAGACGGTTCTTTCCCAGATCATCATGCATGCCAGAGAGCTTGAACTGAAGTTCCTCACATAACTCCATTCTCAGTTGAACCATTCCACTGTTTTCCTCGTTGCCGCCTATCATCTCCTGATGCCCGTGGATGCGCTGCTCAAGTTTGTCCAGTTTCTTCCAGAGTTCGCCACGCTCATCCCGGAGTCGTTTGCTGGTTAGCAGTTGGTGGGCGATGCGTTCTCCGAGAGTCTTGCGCTCCTGTTCGACTGTGGTACGATCACTGGGAGAGCCTAGGTATCATGTCAGATATAGTACTGTTAAAAAGGCATGGGCATATACTTACAAGTTCCACCCTGAGCAGGAGCACTTTGACCAGTTGTCTTGGGGAGAGTAGCTGCAGTCGTTGGAGCTTCCGTAGTATTCTGTGACTCCATAGTAGTAGCACTTTCATCTTGGTCATCGCCATCAACAGAGGCCTTGGAAGCCGGTGCGTCTTGAGGAGTACTCTCATTCACTCGTGGCTGGTTAGTACGTTTGAGGTAAGTTATGATGATTTGATTCTCACTGACAAGGCTCGGAGTCAGGGTTCAGTCGAGCAGAGAAACGGGTACGCATTGTTCGAGTCTTGCTTTCAGTGTCGTTGTCGCTGTCCGTGTTCTCTAGATCTGTGACTAAAGTCTCGGCTTCAGACAAATTAGCCGCTTGTAGATCAAAGATAAACACTGAAGCTTTACTTACAATTCAGAGGTTCTGGGTTAAAAGGCCGGCGACGACGTTGACGGGCCGGGCCCTCGTCCGCGCTAGCATGTGCTGCTCTTTTTCTGCTCCTGGTTTGCATCCCGATCTCCAAGTCTGGCGATGGAGAAGCTTCATTGTTATAAATTCTTGTGTTCATTTTAGGACTCTCGGAACCTCTGACGGCAAAGGTGTTGGGTGGGGGAGCGCCTCGTCTTGGGATGTCTTGGATCGGGATATATTTTCGCGCCATGCCAGTAGTATCCTGAGTTTGCCGCATCGCTAATAAGAGAAAGTTATTGGTGGGGGCGGTGGGAATGATGTTGAAAAGATGGCAGAATTTTTTCTTTTCTTTTTTCGTTTCGAACGCGTGTTTGGTTACACTGCCAACTGTCTGCCACTGCGAACCTTGGATATTGTCGCGGTGGGCATGGACCTCAAACAGACTCAAATCTAAGTAAAGCTAATATCTTTCCTATGTCTTGATGTATTATCATTGCAAGGAAGTAAGTAATTGAAAGTTAAGCTCGTTGTTATTTTTCTAGATCCTGACTTCACCGTCCACCTTGATTGTCCATATTCATAAGCGTTTGGTACATAATGGTACAAAACTGCAGTCGGGCGTCCTCAACAAAGAATTATTGTATCCACAAACAGATTATGCGACGTTTGATCTCTCATTCAGGTTTGATATCGATGGTACTGGATGCAAAGGGTACTTGTGACCCCGGACGCTCTTAATCAGTAATTCACTTTGACACGATGCCGTTGAACCTTGTTTGTCGTAGCAGGATCAAAACATAACAATGAAGTCATTCATTAGAATAACAATCATTTATTGACTCTTAAAGTCTTTACGGGCATGGGAGACAGTCATGGTCGGTTCTCAACAGTCCAAGGTATATTTCTGCCTTCGTTTCTGACGATTGCTTTCAGTGCAACAATTCGCAATCGCCTCAACTTATTTGCTAACACTTGAGACTTCCACCTTGACACACATTACCATGGCTTGTGGGGTAGCAGTGGAAAGTGCTACATAGGGCGTTAGAAATAAACCATGTGCCAGTCCAGGATGAATCGAAAACGCCGGGTATCACGATGCAACCGTGCATGGTAGCACAATTAGGCAATTGCATGGGGGACTCCCCGCATGGGCTTATAAACTTTACTGTCACTTCATAGAATTCAAGGGCAGGGATACACGATACCCAGAAGCCATTGTCATTTCCTACCAATGCTACCAATACTGTCATGTTCGAAACATTAAACACTCTGCATGCCATCCAGAGGAAAAGGTTTCCCTCTAATTAGGCAGCTAAGCCAAGTCCATCCATACATCAGATAGAAATCTGGGAGCTTACCGCTACCTACCGGCTTTAGCCTCTTTCCGCTTGAAACTTCGACGCTCAAGCTTCAGAAAAGCATCACGACGAGGTATCCAACCATCTTCCCAACTCCGATCATAATAGTTGGGTGGCAGCCGGTGATAGTGAAAAAGAACTCCATTTGCCTGATATGGAGTCCATGGCTGACTGGAAAGGTCGACGAAAAAGGCGGCTATATCCTGTATTAGTTATCTTCCTGAAAGATGATCAAGTTCAAAACTTACTTGTTTCTGCCTTCCACTGCTCGGTGATGTTTTTAGGCATGATGTCTGTTGTTTTGGCAAATTCTGGCGTGATATTTGTGGGTAGGACGAAGAATAGATGAATGATGTCTAATCTGTTGTCGGAGAAGATTGACCATCTCTATGGGATACAGACTGCCTGTTATATAATGGTACCTACAAAGAATTACTGGCGTATGTAAAGACAATGAGGTATTGAATTAATCTTAATACTAATGGAAAACCATACAAAGACCACAAAGCATGGGTTCATTTTAACCAGCGCCTTTCTATGGCAATCGTTCAAAGCCAAACGATGCAGCTGACATTTATTTGCAAGGATCCCGTAGTTATTCTATCAAATGTAATAGAAACAGATGAAAAGTCTTTTACTTTCCTACAGGTAGCCATGCAGTGGCATATGCAAGTCTTTGTCCATGGGCTCGCTTTGTTTTGAGGTTCTACAATGAACGCTTTGTATATATCATTGTGACACATCACATCTGTTTAGGCAGAAACATGTGCTTTGAGATAATCTACAGTAGCATGAACCACTATTGTCTTTCTTTTACGCCGTCTGTATTCGTCATTGAACTTTCCCAAGTCTTGAATGTTGTAGTGATCCAGGGAAGCCTCTCTTCTGCCCGGTAGGCACTTGATCGATCAAGCGTTAGCTCTTCAATTAAATACTAGCCTTCTCATTCTTTCCCTTCCATGAATCTCTACTTCTAGCCTTCTCAACAAGCGTAGGGTATGTGTTGATCACCCTCCAGCAAGCTTGGCTCCTCGTATCCCAACCCGCCTAAGCCATCACCTTCGGGATCTACGCAACTTTATTTTTGCGAGGAACCAGTTACTACTGGCTTTTGTTGCAGGGGTCCTTGTTCCGGGCCGCCCCTTCGTTCTCCTACTCCAACTTCACGTCATACTAAAAGGGCACATTCACGTGGATGTTTGTACATTGGAAGATCTTTATCAAATTGCAGGATTCCAGGTATATTCAGTACCCTGCTTTAAATACTACTCACATGTGACGACGGACTACGAGTAATTAACTCGATTTAAACAATATCTCCAACATATTATTTCATCAGGATTAACTTACACAAATAGAATTCACTCATAAACAATGTTGCCGAAGTTGCCGAAAGAAACGTATCGTATGAAACATTTGCCGCTTAGCCGGTGATTAATTGGGGATATCCCTGTCATTTCGACCTATTCCAGTATAACGCGGAGTATCTTTGACCAAATATAAATACAGAACCAACAGTCAACAACCAACAACCAACACTAACAGCTAACCAAGAATCTACAGGATACTTAATGCCCCCATTGACTGGATGATGATGATTTTCTTATATAAATCTACATAGAAAGCTCAATAATAAAAGGACCAATATTCCCTCTCTCGCTCGCCATCTCCGCAACTTACACCTCTACCTCCTTGGTACACTTTATCACCATGCTTGAACACAGGTTCTTAAGCGAGGTACAGCTATTAATGCTTGTACTTCTTATCTACACCTGCGCTATCATCATTCGCGTCTCAGAGGGGAAATGGACACCGACCTCAAAGCGGTTTCTGCTGTGTACGCATTTGTTCTTATTGGGCCAGGTAGCGCGCCATGTGTCGAACAACATAAGAGAGTCGGCTATATTCCGCTTGTAACCGAGTGGGATGGCCCAGTATCCAACCTCACGGCTGCTCCTGGCCTTGTCGATGCTGCCTATGTCTCACAATTCGACATCCGTCGCAGGATTAATGTAATAGCGTGGGCTGCTGTTGCTGGGGCTGGAGGTTCTATTGTTATAGGAGCGGAATCGGCTATCAACATATACAATTCCATCACCGACTTGTTGTAAGTTCTCCCATGGAGGAACCTGAACGGGCCACTTGTGTATCTCATCTCAGCCATCCAAGTATCCAGCTCATTCAGTCAACTGTTAGAAGAGGGTTCCAAAGTACTATGATACTGTTTATGTCGTTTACTGGACAAGGAAATTTGGAAAGATTTACTTAGTTGGCTGCATATAAGGACTTGTATAATCAGTTATACTCCCCTTTATACTCGTGTTGATGTTAGACCAGGTCTCAACTTTCGATAAAGGAACACTGGCCATGTGAGACCTTGTTCTAATGCGCCTAATGTTCGGACGTAGTTATGCTGGGCAGTGGCTTCCCTATGAGCATGGGAACTAAGAGTTAAAATCCCTTCACAGGTCGACAACCTCCATAATTACAACATAGCAATAATTCACAAATGGGATAACTTGTTTAGATCAAAATTCTTTGATACATTTTCCTACCTAGCTACTTACCCAAAACTCTCCAATCGTACACTCATCTCCCTACAAACTTATCTCAATCATCGTCTTAGTCGATCATCACAACCTCCTTGTCCCCCACTTGCTTCAGGTTGATCTCCCTAACCTTAGCCTTGAGGGCCTCGTTCTCTTTGGAAAGCGACTCAACCTTCTCCATCAAATTCTTTATCTCGGCATCCTTCTGCGCAAGTTCAACTTCATGGTACTTCTTGCGGCGGTTGATCTCGTATACCTTGTCAGCCAGCTTTGCCTCCACTTGTCTGACTTGTCTAAGGATGAGATCAACAGAGAACTCGGGGTCGAAACCTTGCACTGACCTTTGAGAAACCATGGTTGCGTTTTCAGATGGTAGATTGTTAGTGTTTCTAGTTTGCTGTGCAGTTGTCAGTGTTAGTGCTGTGTAGTTGTTGGAGCTGTGCGATTGTTTGTAGAACTGGTTTTGGTGTCGGGGATTTATGCTGCATCTCGTGGGCTTTTTGTACTATTATTCGATGCCCCGTGCAAGTGACTGTTCATTATACTGGTTGACGCTAATAGTTTTATTCCAGAGAATTAGCGACCTGTTGTACTGAACTTGTTCTGTGTTCGACATGTTCAGGTCATGCCAAGAACAATGCTATTGTGTGGGAATCAGCACAACGCGCCTTAATTAGAGATACCAATATAATAAAGAAAAGGTACCATCCAGCATTCTGTACCTGGGGATGATAAAACGCTCACGTGATGCGATTTGACTCACCTGATCCTTATGCTCCTCATCATAATCTTTAGACTAGTTACGCAAATTGTAAACTAAACTATTACACGACATCGGCGGTCAGTCTTCTTGGATAGTATGGCCTCGCAAAAATTTTACCTCTTGTACAAGAGACATATCAAGTACCTACTCTACTGGATGATAAACGTCTCCAACCGTCTGATAAGAGCAAGCGATGGAGAAATACCAATCCCCATCAACATCAACACAACTGGTCAATCAACCGTCAATGGCTTGATATCAATGGCTACCTTTATTTCCCAACGTAACAATCATGTGCCAAATGTCATCTATGGCCTCTTCAAATCAATCATCCATGCGAGATCTACTGTTAGCGAAAGATTCCAGGGTCTTATGGGACCCGACTCTGACGACGAACTCAAACGAAGCAATCAAAGCCACAAACATTTTATCAAGGGTTGTGCAATCTGGCTATATCCAATGTCAAACGTACCAACACAGCCATCTTTGTTGATTTTCCAGGCCACGACACCTATTATATAGACTGTAGAAATAAAAGGAGACACAACCCAATCTTGGGTCGAACCTCAGGACTCTGCCCAATTCCGCCACTGCCTTTGCCACCTAACAATCCATCTGCCGGCACCAACCTGACTGAGTTCTCCAAGGGATTCGGACGGCTCGCTTAGAGTTCGCTAACATAAATACCCTGTAAACGGCAAGCAAAGGTTAAATCTTGGTTCACCAATGAACGTAGGATAACCTCGGAAATGGCACATCCTGACTTAATCAGGGGCCCAAAATCCATTTTTGCAAGAAATACAGTCAATTATCTTCATCTCGGTTTCGGTTATGTGTCTGAAATGTGTTTAGATGAAAGACAAACATTAGATGGAACGGCGGTTATCTTTATGTCATATGTACCAGGTAGCCAACGAACAAGTTTCACACACCCGACGCAGCTGTTCTGGGCCATCATATGTATGGAGCCTCTGAATCAGACCGCTCACAAGTATAATATATATTTTACATTATTATTTGCCGGTTTGAATCATGTCCCGTCTCTCTATCCTCACCTTGGTATAGCTGCCAATCTCCACTCTTCATTATCACTGTCCTGAAGGAGAACTTATCTCCTCTCGCTTAAGGTAGCAATCTCTTGATAACTACCGAGATAATGACGTCAATTTTGCTTCATAGGATAGCTTTTCTATCTTGACATGTGAACTGAATGTTGATATCTTCGGATTTAATTAGAATACTGGATCCATGTTATATACACTTGTTTGACTGTGATAAAGAAACGACGATAAACTATATATCCGCAGGTAAATTGACTAGAGTAAAACTTGACCTTCTAATATAATATAATCAAATACAGAATCCGAAAGACTTAATCTTTAACAATATCAATAATTAATTCCCACTTACCCTCAACTACAAACATTTCTCAAAATTGGTGAACTTAACCGAATGTGCTTTCTTCCCACGTACGAGCGCAAGGTATCCAAAGCGCTAGTCGACAACGAGAACCGATTTTTAGGTGGCCTTGAGCTTATCTATGGCTCGTGGGCCTATGATAACCCAAAGTATGGGTGGACAATCGAGGGCGATCAGTATGTTGTCAAGGTCATGGCTGACGAGCCCAAAGACCTAGAGGCCAAGTTGAAGGAGATTGGTCGCATCAAGCAAGAGCCATAGTTGTGTCTAGACCATTCTTATTTATTAAACTTTATCTTTGAATTGAAGTCTAGATCTCAAAGAGTAGAAAGCATAAAATGAATTGGGTTCTTAAAATTGCGATTTTCGGTATTTTTTTATTGCTGGGAAGAAACGGTGAGATATCGAATGCTGATAGTAGTTGTGATTTGCAAGTCGCTTGATAATCTACCTTGGTACCTAGAAATGATTAGACAACTATAGTGCAACGGCTTTGAAACTGTCACCGTTAAGCTACGCAGCGTTAGTTCATAAACCAACGCAATTCAGAAAAAGACCCTGATTTTCAGGGACAAGCGCACAGGTCCAGAATCTGGAGAAGAAGCTCCTAACTAGTAATGATGCCTGTCGTCGTGAAATAAACTTTGTAGATCTTAGGGCTAGCGGAAATAAACAGCCCTTTCGCTCCCCCGATTGGAGCCGCAAGTGCCTCAAACTAACGTCCAGGAAGACAAGCCAAAGGACCCAGCCAAGGTAGGACCCCTAGACCCCTAGATCATTACCGAACACGATGCCTCATCTACCTAGTAACAGCCTTGTATAAATGGACCCTGTAACGGTCAGGCATAGCGCATGAGACTCATAGCGAATGCGATTGGCTTCAAAGTAACAAAGCACATGCAAGCCCCAGAAAGAAGGTTCTACACAAGACAGATATTGTGCTTATTACCTTTTTCTTCCACGCTAATCTCGCCGATCAGTGCAAATTACCATTGTATCGTTTTCGCAATCTAAGCCGAACCAAGCATCTGAAACAACTTTCATCCCCTGGCACGAGTAATTCGCAGCCTCAGTCTCGACCCTGACATGCCAATGAGCACGCACTCTTACCAGTAATCGCCAAATCTGCATCTGCCGCTTCCCATACTAGGATCTTCGGCAGCTGCGCTTCCGGTTGAGGCTCTCGGCCCACAAGTGATTAACCCCCGTGCAGATCCCTTGAACTCTAAACTCTCGTGAAAGGGGTGAATCATATTTAATAAATCCCAAACGATATCCAATGCTTCTGGAGACAAGACAATCATTCTAGTGACGGTATTACTCTTGGCTCTTCACTTGCTTTACCATCCGAGCAAGTCAAAATCATGGCATCAGAACTGTCGCCCGTTGACGTGAGGGTCATTGCTGTCATTCAACAAGTCTGCTCAGTCTTGTCAATCATTGGATGCCTGTTCATAATTGGTACTTTTTGTCTCTGCGATGCTTTCCACAAACCCATCAACCGCCTAGTCTTTTATGCCTCGTTCGGAAACATGATAGCCAGTATCTGCTTCATCCTGGCAGATTCTTTCGTCAAAGTGCCCGAAGGAACTGGATGTCAGGCCCAAGCCTTTCTTATACACACGTATGCCTGTCTCCTCTCCGATTTTCCATATTCATACTGACCGCTTGCAGTTTTGTAGCCGCTGATGCCATGTGGACTTTTGCCATGTCTGTCAACGTTTACCTTGCTTTCTACCACCGTTTCGATGCGCAGCGACTGCGAAGGATGGAATTACCGTACCTGCTCGCCTGCTATGGTGTTCCATTTCTACCGGCATTTATCTTTATTTTCATCAAGGACGAGAATGGAGTTGGCGTTTACGGTAATGCTGTTCAATGGTGTTGGATCGCGCCAAAATGGGGCAACTTACGAATTGCAACATTCTATGGACCAATCTGGTAAGGAAACAACTTGACCAATTACAAACATATACTGACTGTCAAAGGTTCGTCATTATAATTACTCTAGGCATATATATCCGATCTGGTGGCACAATCTATCGGAAACGTCGGCAACTTCTGAAAGCGCATGCATCAGGGTCTGGCTCTGGTTCTGGTTCAGGGTCTCGCTCAGGCAATCTCTCATACAACGACCAACGCACGACCAACTACATGAAGACGACCGAAGTTACTGTCATACATGAGTCAATAGACAAGCCAGAGGCAGTTCTGTTGCATAGTTTACGTCAAAAAGCATCGATCCGCGTCTTTAAACCAACGATTGCGGGAAATGCGGCTTGTCCAAGTGCAGAGGCTCAACCAAACATCCCTCGACCGCCCACCCGATCCGGTAGCGATGTATACAAAGCTACATGGGCCTACGCAAAAGTCGCAATGTTGTTCTTTGCCGCCATCCTCATTACATGGATCCCATCTAGCGCTAACAGGATGTACTCATTTATCCACCCCCACCAAGTAAGCAAGCCGTTGCAGTTTATGAGTGCCACAGTGCTTCCTCTACAAGGGTTTTGGAATGCGGTTATTTACGCTGTCACCAGCAAAGATGCGTGCAAGGCTATACTTGAGGAAAGAGGGATACGGGTGGAGAAAACACGGTTGAACGAACCGACTTGGGATGATGAAGACAGAGAGCAGAGACGGAATATAAACATGTTAGTCTGATAGTGCGTGAAAGCTGGCTTTCCAGTCAGATCTGACGACATAAAAAACATTTGGGATTTACTTTTAATATAAATATAGATTTCCATTCTGATTTAACAATACTTGGACATATCTATTTACTCACCCATCGATACATCATGAGCTTCACTCAAAGTACCCTCAACAGACCTCTATATCATGCAGTTTCTGGCTTTCGTCCCCAGACCGCCTTCTGCCTAAAGAATGCATGGATCTTTGGTGATCGAATCTCCCGACGCAAATGAGAGATGAAGAGGGTGACTTCCTCTTCCGACCACCCCAACGCAGTCGCCATGTGCAACACTGTTCCTTTCCCGTCTTGCTCAAGCGTAGCCTGCGTATACTGCCCGATGCTTTGTGCTTCGGGGTCCTTTGGCCAGCCTCCGACTGGGTTCTACAACCATGTTAGCCATTTCCACTTTATCACAGTCGACAACTTACCTTGAAGTTTCTCTCTTCAATATTAACGAATCCAGCTTCCTGCATAGCCTTTCTCTGAAGTTCATCCTGGAACACTGTGAATGGGCGACCCATTTTGCGTCCACCCTCAACGAAGAACTTTTGCCACTGGCTCATCGCACTTCCGGGTAAAACACTATTGTCATCGCTCTCAACAATTGCAGAGGGCTCGTAGGTTTCGACCCAGCCGCCGGGCTTGAGGCTCTTGTATGCTTCCTTGAATAGGGCTGTCCAGTCTGCGATGCTGCCGACGAGCCAACGCATGTGGACGTAATCGAGCGAATTAGGAGGGATAGTCCACTCTTGTGTGCAGTCGTCGATTTGGCTAGGCGTGTTATCAGTGATGTGTTGAGAGGAAGCGGCAGATAGACTGACAATTGAAGGTTTGCGGGAACCCAACTTGGCTGGATGGGGGCGAGGTCGGTTCCGATTACTGACGTATTGGGGAATTGGTCCGCGAATTCACTGGTCTCTGTGAGCTCGACACACTCGTTGAACAAAATATGAGAAACTTACATGGCCCAGATACCCGTTCCTGTTCCGATATCTACAGCTGCCTTTGTGTCCGTGCAAGTCAGCGTAGTCAACATGTTAACATCACCAGTATATACCTGTATATCCTTCGATAGTGGTGCCAAATAGAGCTTGTTCCCCATCAAGAGGGTAAGCACATGATGACTAAATATCATGAGCACGATCATTTCTGGGGAAAGCAGTTATGTAACTTACTTGATATCCATGGCTTCCTGTCCAGCCTCATCGATGGGACCCCTATAGACGACTCAGCTGTGAAATACCTTATGCGAATGATTTGACAAACCAGTAGTCAGTGTTGCCCCTCTCACTCTGGTACAGCCTGCCGTGCAGTGTTCTGTATTTCAGTATACTAGATGTCAGAGACGCAGTTGAGCTGGCATTGTCGGGGATGGTAGAGTCAGCATCATCTCGGTCGTCGATATCCTTGATAGATGTTAGCTCTGAACTTGGTTAGGGTTCATATTGCCCACCTCGCTCAATTGTCCCCAGTGCTGCGGCGGCAAGAGGCCACTCTCATTCCGCGATGTTTCTTTCGTGTCTTTGGGTGATGACGGGTCAACCTGAGACTTTTTGGGAGACGTGAAGCCAGCCATGTTTCTTGATATTGCCACGATTTTCTGATAGAGAAACAGTCAAGGACAAAAGAAACTGCCGAGTCTTTTAAAAGTCTCAAGGAGCGGAGAACAACATTCCATCTCATGATATGTTCAACCAACAAACAAAACCAACAATGTCTACCGAGTTGGCCAATGGGATGTTGTTCCAATCCTGGTGCGTCGCGTATGCAGGCCGGGGAACAGGGCCGATGCATTTATAGAAGGTGTGATTTGTTTGAGATTCTGGGATATTTTCTAACCGAGCAAAGCGGAAAGAAAAAGAACCGTGTCAAGTATCTTTCGACGGAGTGGGCAGCTGATCACGCGAGTAATGGCGACTTCATTTTCATAGTGTTCTCACAAGTCACCATTGCACAGCGACCGCGGCTAGACTTATGTATTCGAGATTAATTGTTGATTATATGATAACGAATTGATAATTTCTGTTCGTTTTTTACTTTGCCTCCCATGTAGATTCCATGATGAACGCCCTCCAAACCCGTCTTACAATAAAAACGCCAACATGAAATTGGCCCATGTAACAGCCATGATAGAAACCACAATCTTCCCAGCATTACTTCCAGCCGTCTCGGTAGCGGATACTGCTGCATCTGTAGCAGTGCTCCGAGATATAGTGGTACCCTGAGGGATATCTGTTGAAGCTGGCTTCGTCGCCTCGACCGAAATACCAGAGACGACACTCGTTGCTGCGCTCACATACGAAGAGGATTTGAAATCGCATTGCTTCATCATCTTCTGTACGTCTGCATCGTTTGTTAGTCTATTGTTCCCATCAGATTCTCTTTGACACCGTACCTTTTGCATCATCACTGTTTTGCACCATGCAGCTTTCGCACAAGGCCATTACAGAAGCTACATCGAAGCTCTTGTTTGTGCAAATGCAGTTTGCCTCGATAGCCTCTTCAGCCTTGCTTCTTGCCACAAGTAGAAAACCGCCTCTTTTATCTTTTGTTTTGTTCTCTTTGGGGTCGATGTCGCATGCGTTGCTTAGGTCGACGATGGGTTGGCAGATGGTCCTGCATGTTGAAGGGACATCGTCGGCATCAAGTTCTTCGGCCATGGAGAAGGGGATAATGGCAGCGAGGCCAGCGAGGAGTATTGTGAGTCTCATGATGGAAAAGGGTGGAAGAGGCGAGCTGTGTTGAGGTCGGGATGGTTTGTTGGATGAAGCTGTGCTTGATGGTAGAAACAGAAGTGCCAAGTATCGGGATTCTTGGTGCTTTAATACTCATCGTTGTATCAATTGCAAGTTTATTATTATATCAACAAAACACTATTAATAGATGCTCAGGGATATCTGCCGTGAGTGGTCCCCAGATTTAGAAATGAAGCTTAACACTTCCCGCACCCGCGACACATTTCCAAAGGCTAAAAATATTGAAAACACCCTAATGTCTAATAAGAGTGTGGGAAAGGACAAGAGTGTTTCCGGCGACGCAAGAGTAATGTCACATTAGCAGATCTTACAACCAACTAGGCCGTGGTGAATCTACACTTTGAAACCGTTAGGGAAGAACCCATGGGTTGAAACCTCGTGTGTTTAAGCTTTCTGTAGCCCATCATCCGAAAATAGTGTTTAGTTGGGGTCGATCAAATTATGGGGAAATGTCTGTGTCGCACCAGAGCCCTTATGGAAGACTTGAAACAGGACAGCATGCCTTGTCCTTATCCGCCGTCTCTCGTCACTCTTGACTTGGCATTTGTCTCAAGACCTGAGCTTATCGTTATCGGTACAATTGATTAATCAACTTTGTTTGCCCTGTACCGGCCATGACCTTACATCCAGTTGCCAAACACTATGGCTTCACCCTCACTGGCTGTCTTCTTCTGTCACAATACCATTAAACTTGCGACAAGACCAAACTTTGCCAGGCGATTCTTGACTTGTGGGTATCATGTTTGATTAGTAAACAACTAATTATCTTAGCAAAATTAGTCAATCTTCTGCTATGGGGATAGACGCCTTCATCAAGTTGATTGTGGCACAAAACTGTTGACCAGATTCACGTCACACGTCATAAAAACAAGCTTCTTCCATCGTCGGTTTATATCCAATCAAAAGATATCGTACCTGAAATAACCATTCCAAGGTTAACATGCCGTTTGTTCCCACATGCTGCTTGTCATGGCTAGACCCGCAGAACAAAGACCAGGTTACAATTGGAGGAGAATTAGTACCAACCGAGGTAGAGGTTTCACCAGTGAGTCATTACACTCTCATTTTCCATGTGAGAAAACTTGAAAGCCATCATTTCAATCAAGCTAAGTCCAAAGAGGGAGCTTAACCTGAGCCTACGCCACAGACGTGATCGACAAACCAAGCTCTGTATGTCACGCTGTCGTTAACTGGCTCCGATCGATCTCGCACTAACCCTGCTTAGACGCTACATCACTGTGGCGTAGACGATCAATCGCGATTGCCATTGAAAACAAGGGAATGACAGAACCTGGACGGAATTGGGTGACACAATCCAAATCAATCCAGGTACAGAGTTCAAGGTATCCAGCTGTTTGGAAACGCAATTGCTTACTTCTTTTGTCCGTCGTCATAGATCGAGTATTTTGTAATTACTGCAACAAGAGTGACGATTTATGACAGCATAAGCCACAATCGCTGCAATTGCTGCCAAGGACTGTGGCATGAGCTCATTAACCTGCCACAGCTCTCCGTCTATTAAGATGGCCATCAAGACCTCTTCCAAACATACCTACTACTATCACAACTTACCTCTAATCATCCATCACAAACATAATCACAACATCTCAAAATGGCCTCCGAACTACCCCCCAACGCTCTCGGCAACCTTGCCTCTTCCATCAAGAATATCGTCACTGGCGTACCCCTAGAGGAGAAATCCGAGACCGAGGTGCAAGCCACCAACGTTGACAAGACCAAGGCCAAGACTCTTGACCGCACCGTTGACAAGACCGTCGAGACCACCGACGATGCCACCGTCCACAAGGAAAAGGTCGCACCAGTCCTCCACGAGGATGTCAAGTCTCACCAGCACGAAAAGGTTGATACTGAGATCGACCACGAAATCCACCAGGACCATTACCACACGACTGTCCAACCTGTAAAGGACAAGAACGTTCTCCCTACTAAGCATGTCTACAAGGAGAACGAGTTTGAGGAGGAGATTGACCATCGTAACAACGAGGCCAAGATCAAGGCTCAGGAGGAGGCTGCCAAGATTCACGACGAGAAGAATGTTCATGACACTACCAAGTCAAAGGAGTATGTTCCTGCCAAGGAGCAAGAGCATGTTCACCAGTAAGTACAATTCAATTGTTGAACAGCTAGCCATCTAACACCTCGACAGCCACCTTCACGAGACTATTCAGCCCGTCATCGAGCGAGAAACCGTTCAACAAAAGGTCATCCACACCAAGAACAAGATCCACGAAAAGGAACAGCTGAACGACGAATTCCACGAGGCCACTGTCGCACCCGCCATTTCCATGGCCGAGTTCGAGAAGGAAGGTGGTGTCCAGCGTGGTACCACCACTACCAAGGACGTTGAGTTTCCCGTATCCAGCGTCAAGTCCAAGAAGAGAGAGGCTCTGACTGGTGAAATTGACGAGTCTTCCAAAATTGGTAAGTAAATCTTCTCCACCATCATCAAGACTGTTCAATAACAGGGTACTTAGAATCTATCTAGTGAAAAAGAAGAGGGGATCTTCTTGTACCGTGAAGGATTGTAGATGTTCTTGTCATATCGACGATCCTGTCTTGTGATGAGAACATTTTGGCAACAGTCTATTTTACGGGCATTGATGGATGGAGTGAAAAGATATCATTGGCGTTTAGGGTACAGCGACGAGTGGTTGAGAGTTCCATGTAACTAGCTATTTAATACGAATCATGACTGGCGTTGAGACGTATCTCTATTGTACAAATGACCCCTCCTCAGCAAAAGTATCCAAAAGTAATATTCAACATTAAAATAAATATCCCTTCATCCCAAACAAAACGCCATCAAAGAGAGGTGGTACAACATGGCGTCCTGAGAGGATCCCGATATCAGAACAACTCACAGCTTCATACTTGCCGATCGCCACTCCACAATCTGACTGTACAAACTGTATCAAGTCCCAGTCACTTGTCGGCATAGTCGACGTCGTAACCAGAGTTCCACTAATACCTCCGATACCTTCTATGACAGCCTCCTAGCGTGTATTTTTAATGATGAATGGGGATGTTCTTTCGAGATGCCGGTCTTGGGATCCCTGGTGCCCAACTCCCTCATCATGTTTGGAAGGATCTTCCCCATGATCTGTGGACGAAGACTCGTCGCCGTTGTTTAGTCTATTCATAACTGCCACCACATTATTGCACATCCTGACAATCTCAGCAGACACGCGTAGATATGACTGGTCCTCTGGGCTTGAGTACTTGTTAAGTTTGATGTGGTCAGTCTCAAGTGGGAGGCGCGCAAGTTCCGATAAGCAAGCTGATGCCTCATCAACGACCTGTAACATATCAGCCAGCTGACTCGACTACTGTCTCAATTCTGTCTCTTACTATTGCTTTGAAGTAGTTGCCTAGGAACGGTAACCTTATAAAGGTCGTTTCTGACGACTCGAAGAAGCAAAACATTGGGAAATGGTACTTCTTTCTAAGGCGTCCGAAGCACTGCGTTTTATATCGAAGTTGGGGGTTGTCGTATTTTAGCACTGACAGACAACCACGATAGGAACCATAGAGCCGCATGACATTGGCTGCAAGATCAGCAGCCCAATGAATGTCGGTTCCTCGAAAGGGAGTTCCGAGAGAAACGAATCCAGCGGTGTAACGAAGGATATCTTCGAACCGTCCCATGGAATCAGCAAATACAAGGCCCTGTTCACACTGTTAGTACTTGTCCTTTAGGTCAGCAATATTCACATACATCCTGGATAACCAACCCGCCAAAGCTATGAGCGAGAAAGATGATAGGACGATCTCTGGTTCCTTCTCTTTCTCTAAAGTTATCTAAACCGTAGATCAACGCTTTACCACACGATTCGGCGCGCACTCTAGGAGCGTCGTATAACCATGTAGAGTCGTAGTTGTATGCCAGAATTCTGGCATTTGGGATCTTTCGTCGAAGCATGTCGCTGTCTTTCAACCAATGCACCGACTGTTCAGGATCGTCTGGTCGCCATGTCCAGGTCCTGTCCACATCCGAGCCGAGGCCATGGACAGCAACGACACTAATAGCTTCTCAGTAAATTCATCGTTTGTGGTGGGGATAACGCGTACTCGACATTGGCTTTTGTTGGATTAACAGGGTCGTCTTCGGGGTCGTATAGAACCTCTATTTGAGCACGATTCCGGCGGGTCTGAGAAAGCTGTTAGTGACGAGCTGGATACATCTTTGGCCATACTTACTACCCTCTTCTTTGGTTCCGTACTTGTGTACCGATACACAAGACAGTATAAAGCAACAGTCAAAGTTGAATAGAAAAGTGTGTTCACAACACTCATTGCAGCCCTCTTGACAAATTTAAATACGAAACAAAATACTATAGGAAGAGAGGAAAGGTTCTTCAGTTCAAAATGTCACAATGGTTTATATTTCCTGTCAAATATACACAACAGGGTTGTTGGCTCAGCCGCCGAACATGAGACAGACTGTCCAATTGTGTTTCGTGTGTATGCGCCCAACCAACAGCACGAAGCGCCTGAAACAGAGGATCATGATTCTTCAACAAGGCTGCCAAGTTGGCCAACAAATTGAGTGCTATTATTCTTAGCTAGTTCCCTGATTTCTATGCTGTTTTCCAAAATGCCCTTCTCGCTCCCTCATCTGAGCAATCGTATGCGACGTGTCAAATACCAACATGCATACAAACGCCACAACAATCAGAGCTGCACAAACCAATGGCCCCAGAATTGAGAACACGGTGAAGCCATACGACGCAGCCTGGAAAGCGCTATTTTTAGCCAGTGCTTCAGTAGCAAGTCCAACCTGCATGGCAGTGAGGACGACAACCATGTAGACAGTTGTAGCCGCCAGCCAACCAAGGTTCATGTGGAAGAAGGTTGAGTATCGATCCCACCGTCGCACAAATCCCGCCGGGCTGAGTTGGGTAAGGTAGTAAATGTAGTTCAGCCGACTGAGTCGCAGCTCTTTGTGGTGGAATCGTGGGTTGATGTCTGGGTAGATATGCTCTGTGTTGAGTTGTTTGACGAAAGCGATCCAATTGAACCAGGATATACCGCAATTGGGCAGCAAGTATCTGTCTTTCGCGAGAAGAAAGTCACTCTCGTGGCGGATGAGAGCGGCATAGGAGTAGAGAAATCCGAGGGCAACTTTGTAGAGCTTCCGTCGCTCACATTCCATGGGCTGGCCATTGTTGTAATCGAGTCGACTGGTGCACTTGCAGGTGTCTTGACAAGACAGATACTCTGTCCAAATAGTCGGCTCAAGCAGGAAGCGAGGAAGTGGTTTGATGTAGACCTTTCCCGTTGTCCATACAAGATGCATATCCATCGCCTCAGTAATGACAACCTCTCGGCCCCGGGAGAGTTGGTCATGGAGCGACCGAGCAGGCACAGCGGTACCTGCTACCCAGAGCCATCGGTGTATTCGGTTCAGACGCTGTATATCGAGTTCTGATGCGATTAAAGCAGTATAGTTGTCGCTTGGCGATGCCAAATCGTGGGATTGTGTGCAATAGGATGCTGGAAAGAGGTTCAGGTACGGATCGAGCTTGTCGATTGAATGATTAGCTCCATTCTGTTTGATGGGACCGAGGAGTTGAATAGTGAAAGGTGCTGACCCCATATTCTTTAGCCTACTTAGCTACGTTACTGGATAGTAATCAGAGAAATACCTTGGGCTTGCGTTCCTTCACTGCACTATAGACAGATATTTGCTTCATTCTGACATTAGTCTGGAGGCTTGACAAACTCAGGACGAGAATGGATTGGCAAAACTGGAAGGCATCCGCACCAACTGCGATGAGCATAGCCCCTCGGCAGTGGGAACGGGCATATCAGGCTCCCCGAGCTGTGTGCGACACATCATTATTTCAGGTCGGCCCAACACAGCCCAGAGCGGGCTTCTTGTGACAGCGCTTAGAGTGCTGTAAAGGCGCCTAAAGCAAGACTACTTGTCGGGCATTACGACAGACGACAAAAGGGCCAGACTGACAACGTTTATAAGACAGCCAGATGGCTCAAATCAGAATACCTTGAGACCCATGCTACTGCATTTTATTACATGCTTTCTAAAGGGTTTACATGAAGAAATTGTGGTTCGATCGGATCCTCAGTGCTTAGAGTGCATGTGCTGGGTTTGCTGTCAGGCGAGGCATTAGTCTAGTGTACAGGGGCTGGTGATAAGACATCCATTCGCTATAGCAGAGACTGGACCAACGCAGCAAACACTTGGCACAAGCAGTTCCTCGTAAAATGAGAAGCATGCCACGTTTCGTTAGAAGTGCAATTACCAGCAGTATCGCAATGTACCTTGCTTCTAGCAGTGTCGTCATATCTTGTCCTGATTTATTTGGGCTCGGGCATCCATGGATTCAGAGTGTGACAGTGACGGGAACTAGCGTGGGGATGACCTGTATTTTTAGTGGGTTTGTCTGTGCTGAGGTCCCTGATGAACAACGTCTTGCTTTAAGAGCAATCAAACTAATTCACCGCTGATCAGCAGCAAACAGTCTCTAGACAACGCGATGAAGATACCATCACTGCAGTCAAAGGATTCTATTCATCTAGAAACAAGTTGGGATTAATTATAATATAACTAGAGTTATCAAGTACCTGTG
Source organism: Fusarium acaciae-mearnsii (assembly GCA_017657105.1). Taxonomy (NCBI): domain Eukaryota; kingdom Fungi; phylum Ascomycota; class Sordariomycetes; order Hypocreales; family Nectriaceae; genus Fusarium; species Fusarium acaciae-mearnsii. The sequence continues at coordinate 3,620,031 of JAGDVL010000001.1, forward strand.
ACTTCTTGTGACAGCCCATCCGGCCAACAGGACAGGCAATCAATGTCTTGCACTCAATCAACAACTCAACATGATCGAGCGGGGTCATGTTTCAAGGCTTATTTTAAGCGGTCACGGTTATCATCTTGACCAGAGATAACCGAACAGTACAGAGTAATGTATCGATGGACAGAGTTATGGTTCATCGAATGGGCAACTCAGCAGTAAAGACAATAGAATAGATAAGATACTTGATAGCATATAAGACACAACAATGGCACTCACAGTCTTCCTCGTGTCTATTCCATCCACCCTTGATGAGTCACACACAGCGTCACATCCTCATTAAATATATTCACATCTAATTGGTTCGTCTCCCCACTTGAAAGCTACGTAAGCTTGGAAAATCTCCATTCTCCCTTTTCTCTCTTGTCTCTTGGAACCAAGCCAAGCTCCATTCATCGCCAGCACATCGCGCATTAACTTCCCTTCCCAGCACATCCCGACCCATGTCAGAAAATTCTCCATTTCTTTCTTTTCCATCCAAGAAATGAGACAAAGACACAAGCGAGTTTAATTTATCTTAACCTTTTGATCCCCTCGCTTCGCTTCGCCAAAAAAGAACAAAGACCACCACGCAGGGGATGACATACATACAATCATAGCGCCATTTTTCCCATCCTCAACTCTCCCATGGCCCCTAAACTAAACTAAAAAGCTCAACAATAAATATAAAAAAAATCACCCATGAGCTCCTTTTACCGCCCCTCGACCAAAAACTCGGCAAAGGCCGCCTCAGCAAAGCTCACGCGTGCTGAGCGCGATGCCCTCGAGGAAAACAACCTTAATATTCTTCGCGCCAGCATCGAGCGCACTCTCTGGTCCCTCGATCCAGCCTCGCCATTAGCTGCCGACCTGCACAATCTACAAGACAAGATCCGCAAACACTCCTTGTCTACCCTCCTACAAGAAAAGAAGACGCTGCAAGTTCAAGAGGATTCAGACGACGAAGATGACGGCGACGACGACGACGATGACAATGCCCTTCCCGAACCAGTCTTTGCCCAGAGCTCGCCGTTGCGTCGCGAACTTCCCCGCAGCAGCACCAGGAGAAATTCGGCCCGTATGGTGACGAAACTTCCCGAACGACGTCGTCCTGCGCCTGCGCCCCGCGAACAAATACTACCCAGCATCGAAAAGACAAGCTCTGATCAGGCGTCGGAAGCGATAACGGTGGCGTCGGCAGTATTCGACTCGCCCAATAAAGAACAAAGCGCGACAACGGCTGCGACGAGCGTGATGGAGGCTGGCGAGGAAACAAAGCTTCCCGTGTTCAAAACACCAGCCAAAAAAAGAGCCGCCGAGGATGAATACGATCCGTCACCTGTTGCCAAAAGAGTAAAGACGTGGTTGGGTACACTTACTGGAGGATATATGGAATAATGACGCGTGTTTTTTTAAAAACAGAAACTCTTTTTTGTTTGACGATGGGTTTACCGCGTCAAAATGGCTTGGGTACAACAGGAAAAAATACCGCCAGAACATATCATTTTGAGACGACTGGGTTTCAGGGAAGACGCTTGTTTTTTGCGTCGAGGCGTTCACGGACGGAACAAGGGCTGTTTAACAAGACTTGTATGTTGTCTTGTATCAGCTGTCTGGAGTTTCGGTTGATTCCCCTTATGATGATGGAGTTTTTATGTCTCTTCTTTTTTTCTTTGTAATACATACCACTATACATAGACCCAAACGATGGTCTTTTCTTTTGTTTCTACATTATTGTATCGCGAGTGATGTGTCAATTGGTGTTGTTTAGAGTTGTCGCCATTAACATGAGCTGGTCAGTATTGCGGTCTACTAATAGTTGACGACTACATGATTATACACGTATAGCATGCCACCCGTCATTTCAAGGCATATCACAACGACATCGTAGCTTTCGCGACGATGGCACCATGCGCGTTGCCTCAACTGCTCAACTGGCATGTCGTGACGCAGCATATAGAAAACAACTGATCGAGTCGCTGCTTTAATGTCCCGCTTGGATCATTCGTGCACGTGTCGTGCTTAGTTTCTCAGGGTTCAACATAATTTCCGATCGTCCCGTTCAATCGCCTGTGTCCTCGAATTGGGCGCGTTCCAAAGTCGGGCGCTATTCTAGCCTCTTTTCGCCTACACCTACCCTGTGGTCAATTGTTGCTGTGGGAAATGGTAGTAAACTCTTCATATGTGACAAATTATACGAACAAAGAGATGTATCAATTTCTAACTAATTTGTTTCTCAATTTTGAGATGTTCCAGCAGTTTTTTTTATTGTTATTGGAAAGAGACACGGTCTGACAATGGTCGCATTGTCTTCACATCGTCAAGTGCACCATCTGAACAACCATGACATCCCACCAAATAGAAAAGGACATTGTTTCTGCAAACCGCCTTTCGTCAATTGCAAAAGAACAAGAGTGTCACAATATTCTTTACTATAGAACAGGTACAATTCGGTCTATCTGTATATCACAGGAAACGGTCACATAGGACTAACCAACAGGCAATTCTCAAAGCCAACTTCAACAAAAAGACACAAAACTACAAAAAGAAATGCCTCGCTTGTTTGCAATCGTATTTATAGGAACAGCCCGATGCGGGGGTCGAACCCGCAACCTTGAGATCGCGTACTCGTAAGAGTCTCACGCTCTACCGATTGAGCTAACCGGGCGTGGCTCGTAATTGTTGAAAGAGATGCTGCAGAATGAGTTTGTCAAGTCGAGCGACGACTGTTCTACGTTCCATGTCGAGAGCGATGACGATGGACGTTGCAATGGGGTTTGGGATGTGAGAGAAGGCTGTGGTTTGAGTTGTCAAGGTTGTTGGAATGAACCTGCGGGCTGTTCAGATGACTGCATGACGTGACCGGCAAGGCTGGCTGCTTGCTGTGACTTGGCCATCCCCTGGCAAAAGGGGCATGCTGTCACATTGGAGTGCGGATCATGGCGGAGAACAATAATACTACTTGCCGTCGGGTGTCTTTCCGTATACAGATCGTCCCTGAATTACAGAGCAGATGAGAAACGACACTGGTAAATCCCAAATGACATTGCAGATGATAGCAAGAAGACAATGGTATAGAAGGAAGATGACAAGTGGAGGTGTCAAGATGCGGGGGATAGATGCCATGTCTCTCTCCTGGATCAGCTGAGCTTATGCAGGGCCCAGCTCCACTAGCCCATTTCTAATTGCTGATGGTGCACTGCACGACTCTTGAGCTCTACACGAATGACAAGCGATTTATTCACGATTGCAGCTTTCATAACGATGATGGTCTTCATTTGTATTCATAATATTTATGTAAGGTATTGAATGGCAATCCATATATGCACCGTACCCTTGCTGTGAAGCAACCTTGTATGCTACTGGGACCAGTTTGCGCAATCAGATGCAAGCAACTTTGGAGACCTATCATTCGACTGTTAGCCATTTGTTCTGACGAAAGACTTCTCAAAACATCAGGTATCAGACGTATCCGTCATACAGTATTGTTGGTGTCAACAGAAAATTCAGGGTTAAAAAGCTCTTGAACAGTTTATATAATCTTGCGGAGAGAATCGAGAAAGAAAGAGATTGTGACTAACCATTTGGATCTTGACTGAAGCATTGCGTTGCTGAAGGGTTAGTTTGGTGGTGAATGTAGCAATCGACGCGTGCCAGACGCGTTGTTCTTTGCTGTACAGGCAATCAACATCTAGACGCCGCAAAACGCAGCGCTGACAAAATTGCTTGCCAGAAGATGAATGACCTGCACATGCAAGCTTCTCGCAATTGACACGGCTGTTGTTGTCTCTGGATGAAGAGTATGTTCAACATGAAGGAGAAAGAAGAATGCTCCAAATATATAGCAGAGATTTTTCATATCTTATCTTTAGCGCGCTGTACGGGTCCTTATCTTAGTGTGTTTATTGGTGGGTACAGATATCCATCGAAGCAACAGTGGCTTTGACTTTGCAGCTCCCACCACGCATCTGAGCAGATCTTTCTTATGTGTTTGTGTGTGTGTGTATAATGAATGGAATGGAATGAACGACACAAAAAGAAAGAGCCTTCGACTGAAACAGCAAAAGAATAAACTCCGGTACAGGGAATCGAACCCTGGGCTCCGCGGTACTGATCTCTCAAGTGATAATGAGAGCGCGAAATGTTAGCCACTACACCATACCGGATGCTATTGGTTGATAATTGGTCTCGGTGTTTGGACTCATGGATGCCAAGCGCATAGCAGAGAGACGCCCACGTCAACTTCAGGCTTGCCAGTATTCGTAGATGGTGGTTACGCATGCTGTTAACAGCCGTGCTCTTTGTAAGTACATCTCTCAGCCTTTTGAAGAGAGATATCTAGAGAGTGTCAGATCCAGACACTTCGCTACTGGAACTTTCGCATTGCCATGCTGATTTCTCATCCTCGACAGATAACTGCAGGGGCAGAACCAATCTCAGGGGCACTGATGCAATGATGACCGTGAAATGTAGGAGATACGTTCGTGCGATTAAGCAAGAATAGAACGTTGGAAGAAAAACCCTCTCGGGTTTTGAGAATGCTGGAATGGACGCTTTGATCTGAGCCGAAAAGCCTTTGGCACTTGGTGATGCGGCAGTGTTTGTATCTTCAGATACACTTCTTTCCCAGAATAAGCTCATCTCCGTGTTTCTTGCAAGAACTTCAGACACACTATGGCAGTTCTTGGCCTTCTGGATCTCTGGAAGCTGCTGCATGGGCACAGGTTGCGACCATGTTTGCGACTCAAGCTTTGCAGAGAAGGTGTAACTTTGAGGAAGAACAGGTTTTCCCTTGAAAAAGTCCAGATTGAGGAATCCGGTAATATCGATTGGTTGGAGACTTCCGCCCCCGACGGCAAGGGCGAGAGTCGTAGGAGGGTCTACTGACAAAGTGATTTGTCCTGTGCTGCCTAAGAAGAACCCTGATTTCAGTTGTTGAATGGCTCTCATTTTGAACGTCTGAATCCCGTTTGGTATCGCTCCAAGTGGCTGTTCGACAAAACGCGGTAGAATGTGAATTGGTCGTTCCATTTCCCTTTTGACATATTTGTCCCACCAGAGCGTCACAATGACAGCATGGTCGACTCGAACGCCCTCTGGAAGCATAGCTCGTTTGGAGTCTCTATTCAGGCCAGTTATCGTAGGCGGGAGGTATGAATGGAGATTGCGGGTTTGTGCGTCGTCCACCTCGTGAGAACAGGCTTCATGGTGATCGGGAATTATGAAGGAGAACGGAATGGTGTAACCTGGACCCGGTAAAGCACTCTTGTCAATTGACATATCCAAGTCAATTAGGCGATGCCATATCTCGTACGAGTAATCTCGTCTAGCGCTTGATTCGCAAATCAGTCTAATCGAGATACTTGAGAATCGCTGGTATTGCAGTTTTACGGTTCCCTTGACTGTTGAACCACTGCGATAGAATCTGGAGTTTGGGGGATCTTCAAAGGAAATGCTGATCCCATCTTCCATTCGTTTTTGATATTCCTCATATCTGAGTTCGTAAGGGTACCATGCTTGTCTTTGACTGAGACGCTTCCTAAATGTCCTGCTGGGTCGTTCTGTATTTGGAAGCTCCATCGCAAGGGAGTCGAAAGAAATAGAAGTGTTACAAAGAAGGTAAGAGAGTATGGGATTTTAGAGATTTGTGTATTTTGTCATAAGATGTTTTATCTATTTTGGACTGTGCCGTATCTTCTGTATTCGCGGTGAGTGACTCACGTTTTCTCGTATTCTGCTTACTGCTCTTTGACCAGATCACCATAAACGCATAGGCAGACGTAGCACCCTCTATAACTGAGCCACAAGGTGAGACATCTATGAGGCGAAGAAGTTGGTTGATTGATCTGGGCTATACCACATTGGAGAATGTCTGTAATGTACTGTCAGCACTCAGTGCTGAAATGGGACATGCATGCATCTGACCAAGTCAACAAGCGTAACATAGCATCAGGCTTATTTGTGACTCAAAGAATACTGGATAAATGATATAATCCCATAAATAAGCACTAATGTGGACCATATCGGGATTTCTCAACTACAGATGATACTCTATGAGAGCAAGGGGAGCCAACTTGCCAAAAAGATCCGCTGTTTCCTCGCCCGGACTTCAAGGAGTTACCATGTTGACAGCGATGTCTTGTGTAGTATATCGAAGTGCCATTCCAGAGGGTGTAAAGAGAGCGATGTTTGCCAACACCCCCCTAAGTGGTCGGCTGCTTTGGCTTCCCTTTGCCAACTAGCCGCGCAAAACGTGACTGATCGTTACCTGGGCCACCCCAATCTGCACGATACAGAAGTTGATAAGGTTCGCCGTCTCAAGATTCTTCTGACACTCGTCAAACTGGTTGTCCTTGGGTGCCTGACTGGCCTTTTCAGTTTAGTCAGAAGAAATCTGAAGTCTTGAATGTTGGATCAACTATCAAGTCAGGGAAAGAAATAGCATTTGTGTCTACTACCTCATTCGTCATCTTTGTCATCTTCGTCATCGTCGTCATCCGTAATGGAGATACCGTTTCTGTTCAAGACGGCTAGATAGAGTGTGCATATATTCTTCATATTTCGCGCAACGCCGAAAGACTCCTCAATAGAATTGGAGTCCTCCAAGATGCCTTCACCGATTTGCAAGGCCGTTTCTTGATTCATGTCTCTAAGGTTCTCGGCAGCGTTGGAAATGTGACCCCAAAATCCATTGAGACTTGCGTACATGTTGTCAAGATCTCCGGACTTGTCGGCAACGTCCTTTATTTGGGAGATTGCTTCGTTCACGCCTTGTAATTGGCGTTCAAAATCGGTAATCAGACCGGCGTGCTTTGATGACTGAGTAACGGCATCACAGGTAACCACAAGACCTCCAACAAATAGAGCACCTCCAACACTATCTAGACTCATAACTCCAACGTCTGTGGCGGCGCCAAGGATACCTAAGCCGATACCCAAGAGCATGGAGCTGATAGAGACCCAGAATGATGTGTCTACCGTTGACTTCGCTTTGACCTCTGCTTCGAGAGAGACAAGCTTGTCTTTTAGGACAATCAACTGTTGGTCCATCTGAGATTGGACGGAAGGTAGTTTCTCTCCCATCAGATTCACAGTATTCTTCCCATGTTCAAGTTGGCTTCGCATAATAGACGACCAGACTTTGGTGTGCCTCACCAGTTTCTTGGCTTCTTTGATGGCAGTGTTTTGCTTTGATGCATTGTCCTCATTGTTCTGATACTCGGTGACAGCCTCGAGCTGGGTCTGCAATGCAAACTCTTGATTCATAGCAAAGGCATGCATTTTGTTGAGAACAGGGTAGATGGAGCTTTGAGCGCTCAGGTAGCGATCTCTCAGCGAGCGAGTCAGCGCTTCTAGGCTCAACATCACACCAGGAGAGGCAACGCCGAGGTTAGTGACACCGTTCTGTGGGATCCATTTTCCCCAACTAGTCTTCTTATCTGGCTCATCAATAGAGTCATTGACAGTTAACAGGCGACGGCGATAGACCCAGCCGTCTGTTCTGACACCAACGGGACCAATGTCTGTCGCTGTAAACTCAAGTAGAAGGTCAACAGGTATCTGATCTCCAGCGGTAAACGTGTGGGCGTCAAAATCGGCATTCAGATTCCAGGTATTGCTTTTGTCGTCTAATACCACAATATTTCCATTCCAGTAGGCAGCTCGGTCGATCTTCAGGCCACTTGCAGCTACATTGTTCTTCGTGTTGTTCTTGAGCTCCCTGTAAAAGTTGCTGCCATAACTCAGATCCCCGTCGAGCGACAACAAGCGACCGTTATCGTCCAAGACGACTAGATGGGATTGTATATTCTTGCCAGTGAGGCGTACAAAAGGCAGAACACTGAGTGCCCTGGATGTTGGGAGACATTTGTCACCAACCTTTTCCCAATCATCTTGATACAGTCTCGGCCAGTCGTCAATTGCCGAATTGATCGTTGGATCTTTGTCATCGCGATGCCTCTTGCGATATATGGCAGTGCCGACAGACATGCAGAAGTCCCCTTTGTAGGGGAAAAAGTGGACAGCCGTGGTAGCGTCGATAACCACGCCGTCTGGGATGCGCCCAAAGATGGACCATACCGTCTCAACGCCCCGTACACCACCGGTCTTGACCCCAGTATACATGACATTATCGCCTTTGAGGCCAACAACAGGAATGCTTTTGATCATGGCGTTGTAGTTCTTAAGGTATGGCTTGTCCTATTGTCCTGTGAGTGTGGTTCATCGTCTTGTAGATGTGCTTGACATACCAAGATCATCCGGAAAGTATCGATGGTCGGACCCATATCCTCAGCCATCTTCTGAAGAGAGGGGATATGTTTTCCGAGGCCTGAGTCTTTGCCATACATACCGTGACGGAGGACGTCACCTGGGGGCTGGTTTCCATCGGGTTGGACGTCCATGGCGACAATCCCAGGCTGCTCATCAACACCGACCCTGTTGACTGGATTTAAAGCAGACTCAACATCTTTGATGCTACGCGACAAAACGTTGAGAACCTTCCAAAAACATAGATGAGTTCATCATATCTCCGATCGGAACGGGGTTTAGCTCACACGTGTCTTGGCAGCAATACTCTCTGCCTGCTGCGCGGGGGAAAGCTGAGGACCATCATCATTAGAACGAGCACCAGTGACCTGTTGAGAGACACTCTCAGTGGCGTGAATTACGTCAAGAACAGTATGCATAATGAATGTATGGGAGTGGAAGTAAGATTGGTTTATCTTTCGCTTTCCGCAAGGAAGAAAAACTCAGGATAAAGCGAAGTTGTCTTGGGGGCTTGTGCCGCTTTACAAGTCCTAGGTCTACTACTCAACACGTGGTCTAGGATCGCGGGGTTCATGAAAAAGGCGCAGCTAAGTTGAATTAAAGCAATAACGCTAACCGTGTATACAAGTGTTATCAGCTTGTGATTATGGGAAGGCTATTTCTTGACTATGATGCAGGTATCAAATAGTGTGGGCTCCAGAAAAGGCTCGTAGACCTGTCCAGTGCTGCTCTTCACGACCCCAAGTCTCAATTTTAGTAGATTGTGGCAGCGCTAATGCATATGTATCCCAGAAGGACCCTGAATGTGACTAGGTGAGTCTTCCCCTCATTACCCGGTTGGACAGAGTCCACTACTGCTTAGTCTATCTTTGGAACACGTTCCTGATTCGTACCATCTTGTTTTGTGGCTGGCTGAAGCAGCTCGCCGCTTTAACCCTTCGATGAATTCCTCATAAGCCAGCATGACAACTCCATCACGAAGGGGAATACGACAGCCTTGTAACGGTTGTGCTGTTATCCTGTACAGAACGCAATGCTTACAAGCCCTCTAAGCTATTCACCTAGCGAGTGACTTAGTCTTGACTGAGAGGCGCCCACTTTCCCTCCTCCACGTCCTTTCGAATTTGTTCTGCAACGTCAGGAGGCGCCTCTCCAAAATGTCCAGTGTCATCCAACCACTTCATTTCTTCCTCTGTACTAACCCTACCCAGCACAGCATTCCGATAAGGATAACGACCAAATCGCTTGATTATAGGCCAGTGAGAATCCAGAATCATGCACCACCAGTACGTCCAAGTTGACATGCTGATACTAGTACCGTCCTCCTCAGTCGGTGGACCTTTGACAACCTCGCGCAGAAAGAGAAGGTCGTCTTTCAAGGTAGCGTCTCTTGTTTCCCGGTATGGATCGTCCACCCCAGTGTGTTTCTCAACAGTTCGGCGCAGCTCTTCGGATAAGTTCAGGCCAGATGCCTGACTCTCTAAATCCTCTGCGTGAAGGAACGGGGCAACCCACATTATTTGGATAGCTACCCAATAACTAAAACTTGTGCCACCTGCAGCTTGCCACCTTTCGAACTTATGCGGTTGTTGCTCCTCAGGCAAAGCGTACCACTGCCCAGCGAGTTGCCGTCCAAGGGGTCCGAAGTAACCAGACTGCCATCGCGCATCAACTCCCGTGAAAAGGATTCTGGACGCCTGATCTAGGAGAAGCTGAAGGCCGAAACATTGTTGTGGAAAGTCTACAGACGTGGGTGATGGGAGTAGAGACATTAGATCCAAGTCCGGTAGAGTTGCATCAGGGCTCAGCCGACTGAGAGCGATAAGGGCATCTTTGGCAGTGCTTGATATGCAGACTTTCTTGAAGTGTTCAGATGTTTCATCAGATTGCACGTCTGAAAAGCTGAGTTCCTTGTCTTTGGGGAACGGAAGATAGCCCTCAGCAATCTGAGCTAGGAGGGCAGGGGTGATGACTGATGATAAGGCGTCGTGAGTCCCCATTTCGACAGAGTGACCAGAAGGCAAAACTCAGGTTCAAGTGTCAAAGAGTTAGATTTGAGGCTTTTTTGAAGCATCAGATAATGAACTATAGTGAGATGAGAGGGGCTATATAAGGAATAGCCGGTCAGCTTATGGTACTTTTGTTTTGTAGTCATTAGTCATCAACATTACCAGGTGAGGATGTGAAAGATCTAATCCATGGATGTAATGTAACAGAACAAGTCTGTCATTTAAACACTTTAATTATGGCAGCGTAGTAGGGATATCATGCCATTGGCTTCACGTGGTGATTAAGATACCAATATGTGACAATAAATCTTTGAAAACAGCAGAAATCTACATATCTATCTCTCCAGTAGCCCCAGCAAGTAAATACACGATTGTAGCTATATAATGCATGCCAAAAGAATTTGAAATAAAGAAAAGGCAAACTAGATGGGAACCTCCTTGAGATCCTCGTGAATCTGTTCCAGGACACTAGGATGCTTTGCCTTATAACCCATGGCTGCAGCACGGTCTCCCTTGATGAGCATGTTTGCCGCGACAAGATGCTTGACCTCTCCCTGACCAGCTTCTTCAAAGGGAACATTCTTAGGCTCAGTAGTTGTAAAGATGCCTCGTGCATACATCGCCTTGGCAAGCTGGGTGGCCATGTCCTTCCAAGCGACTCGGCTAGTTTCGAGGAGGTAGTATCGGCTGTATTGTGTGCCTTCAGCTGGGCCTTGGGCGGCTACGTTGGAGATATTGACGAGGAAGTCAACGAGGTCGAGGACATGAGTCTGCAATCATTAGTAAACGTTTGTTAGTGGATTTGGAGAGGGGCTTACCGTGCTTAGAATGGCAGTTCCATCGCCGACGTAAGGAACATATCCCAAAGGTTTGGCGTTGCCTGTGAGAAGACTGTACCCAATACCCATCGTCTTGGATCCAGTACTGGCGCCTCCATAAACCACTGAGGGACAGACAATCCAGGTATCAATTTCCTCAGCCTCAAGAACAAGAGTATCAGATTGACCGTTGAACATGTCTTTATGGACAGCCTTGATGTCGTCTTCATTCGCATCGTTCCAGACCTTACTCTCAGGATTAAAGTTTCCAGACGTTCCAAAGTCGATAAAGTTGCCTGCACCGCTGATGTGAATTACTTTGCCTCTGGTCGCACGCTCCTTTTGGCCAGCGATGATGGCTGCGACTGGTTCGGAGGTGAAGGAGTTGCCTGCGTTTACAGCGATATCATGTTCAGCGCTGGCGGCTTTGACTTTGTCGAAGTCGGTGAAGTCGCCAATTATGAGCCGGTCTGCGTTAAGTGAGGCCTTGAGATCGGGGTTTGTGCTTCGGACGTAGGCGGTGATCTGCCAATCTGGATGGGCTTGCTTGAGGGCTCTTGTGTAGGGAGCTTGTTGAGTGTCAGTATGAGTTATGGTGCATCAGAGGCAGAAACCTACCGCCGACAAAGCCATATGCACCAAATATGATAACAGAAGGCATTGTGAAGTGTGATTGTTTGTACTTGTTATAATTTAGGTTGTTGTGTCGAAAACTTGAAGATAGTAGATAGCTGGAGTTGTTGGGCGGGATGATGTGAATGTGATTGTATCGACATCAAGAAGAGTCGTCCCAACGCTCAATATATACAATTAATGTCTGAGTGAAACGTACATCTTGAAGCTGTTGTAGATAAAACAATAGTGCATTGATCGGTGATGCACGGAAGTCTCATTGCCAATCAGAATGGTAAAAAGATCAATAATCATCATTTCCAAGACAAGCTTCCGACCGAGATTCCTTATCCACAGACTTGGACTGTTAATTGATTTATCAGCCCTGTTCCATCACAGCTGCAGCTTCTCTTAGTAGGGTCTAGCGTCCTCGGAAACGACCCCCCTCCATTGCTATCTAAGCGAAAGGTTGGTGCTTACCTAGAGATGTGGTCCGCTTACAGGGACAGGCTCATGGTCGGAAGTCGGCACACAACCAATGGTTTGTTGGGTGAATGTCTCGCTGACCAGGCGTTATCAGGTCTATCTTGAGCGTAGTCAGACACTGTAGAGCGGTGATATTATACAAATTCTCCGTGTTTTGTAGTATTACATGCCTCCAACCAAAACAATTGCTTGTTAATAACTTCCGAACAGCTTCCGTGTCGAGTTTCATCTACCCTGTCGAGATATGGTACAGAGAGCACCGTGCACCCAGCCTCAATCCTTTTCGGGGCTCGCTGTTCCAATTCTCCCATTTCTACAGGGTAACAGTAGTGGGCTATCCTCTGGTATTGGAGTATAGTCCTCGTAAATGTAAATGAATTAAATTAATACTCTTGCTGTCGCGTAGCTCGCACTTCGGAATCGTACAACCTCCGAACAATGCATATGTAGCCAATCACGAATTGTAGAGCGCTCTATTTAATCCAGGGGACTCACTGGGTAGTGAGTCCTCTGCTTCTTTCCGTCCGTGAATAAGTACATCTGCAAAGGGATAGTCACTTCCTATGGTAAAGTACTTTTTATCGTATTGTTTATCGTATTTCGTTCCAGTCTGTGCCGTGTTTTCCGCCCACCACTTCATTATGCACAGTAGGACACTATTCCCGAACAAGAATTCACTAAAGCCCGAAGACAGGGTCCGCTTCCGGCTGGCTTCCGTGTCACTTACTCTAGCGGCCAATTGAATAGATTATGGATCCTGGAAAGCTGAGAAGGATTTCCAATCCTGGCAGTGGAGTGAAGGAATGGCCATGTTAGTCTATCAACAACATGGATTCGAGCGAGAATAGGAAATACTGTGAATATATAAGAACATCAACCTCGGACTCTTGGCCATTCATCATCAAACTCAATCATTTCCTTTACTCAAACACCTTCAACAAGCCAACATTACGAACACTCTCAAAATGTCTTCAGAACAGTACCTCGCCGGCAAGACTGCCATTGTTACTGGCTCCTCCAAGCTCAACGGTATTGGTGCTGCAACAGCTCTTGCTCTCGCCAAACATGGTGCCAACGTCAGTCTTTACTGTCTTACACCTCACAATACCTCTCTTACTAACATGCTTAGATCGTAATCCACTATGCTTCCAACAAAGAAGCAGCCGAGAAAGTTGTCGCACAAGTCAAGAAAACCGGAGTTCAGGTCATCGCTGTCAAGGCAGACTCGTCGTCCGAAACATTTGGCACCGATCTCGTCAAGGCTACTTTGGAAGGCCTCAACACAAAGACAATCGACATCATCGTTAACAACGCAGGCCAAGCCATCGCGCATCCCGAGATCGCAGCTATCGAAGCAACCAACTGGGATGATATCTTCAGAACCAACGTCCGAGGTCCATTCCTTCTTATCCAGGCAGCTCTTCCTCACATGACCCGTGGAGGTCGCATCATCAACATCGGCAGCATAGCTGGAAAACTTGGAATTCCTGCATTGACCGTTTACGGAACCTCAAAGGCTGCGCTGACATTTATGTCGACTGCCATGGCAGGCGAGCTAGCACCAAAGGGGATCACTATCAATGTTGTATCTCCCGGACCCATTGCAACTGACATGACCATGGAGGGAACACCTATTGGAGAAGTCTTGAGGAGTCACCAGGTTGACAAGAGAGAGGGAGAGCCCCGAGAGATTGCCGAAACTATTTTGTTTATTGCAGGTCCTGGGTCTAGCTTTATTACTGGACAGGTTATTCCTGTGGACGGAGGAATCCATATGCCCTAATGTGGGAGTATGTGGACTGTGAGAAAACTTGTCGCAGTGATAGGCTTGGAGGCTTGCGATAGGATGTATAACCTGCCTTGGGGAGCCAATCAGAGTCTCAAGAGACATAGCGTACGTTATCAATAGAGATCTCATTTATACCGACTGGTGATTTTTGAATATAAATATGTTTGCGACATGCATTTGTACTGCATCTCATAATTCATCAGTAACAATCCCAAACTCGCAATAGACAAGGTGAATGGTAAGAGAGAGGCTACCAACACTGTGTGTGCCACACAACGACTATCTGAGTCATAATCGCATAGTTGGTTGAAGTGGAGGATATTACTTAGGGTTTCTATAATTTTGGCAAGAGGCTTGGTTGCCTAGCGAGGTAGTTACTTGTTACGCCAATCATTTGTCAAAAGAATAATGTTGAGCCGGTTTAAGTTTGAATACTGGTCACCAGCCCATGAAAAATCACGACTTATCCTTCTGTGAAGGGAAAATTGCCAAAGAAGGTTTAAAAAACCTCTGATATATGGACTAATATCCTCAACTCTACCAATGTTAATCGAACCTTGCTATCGAGTATAGGAGATAAGCTTTATCTCGCATGTTGATAGAAGTTCTCAAGAACTTAAAGTAAGTATAACTATCTTGCTTACCCCCGAAAACCCTCCAACACTCTCTATCTTCTCACCAAACCTTCCCGCCCTTTAAGAACATAAACATAGAACGACACTCATAAAACAAAAAGTCTTTAACCATGAATAGACTGACAAGACTACCTACATTGATTCTGATAGAAATCTTTGTTCAACTCGAAAATGAGTCCAGCATCAAAGGCCTAATCAGGGCATATCCTTCTATGCTTTCGATTTACTACCGTTACGAGCAAGGCATCTTGACGAGAATATTGGACAATCTGCTTGCCGACGATGTGACAGGAAAGATCGAAAAGGATGCACTGGCAATCATCGAGTTCTCCAACCGCGATGGAGATTTCTACTGGCAAATCTGTCGCCATGGGTTCCAATTAAAAGATATGTGGTTTCCGGAATGGCCAGATCCCCCCACGCGTGGCGATCTTCGACAACTTCATCGCTTTCTCAGTCGAATTACCACGTTTATCGAAGACTATGTCTCAAAGGCAACCAGCGAGTATCCTCCTCGCGCTTACCTCGGCCTCCCAGATTTTGAGACAGGCAACACCAGGTTCAGAGGAAACTTGCTAGATACCAGAATGGTCCGATTTATCAACTTGACATGCGATGAACGTTATCGTTTGTTACGCCACTTTGTCAGATACGAGTTTCTCTGCAAACTTCACAATGACGACTATATCAGAGAAATTGCTCCCCGCAGGTTTCGCAAGTTCAACAAGTTTGGAGCACGCAACGAACTAGATGCAAGGTTATTGCTGTCTGTGCATAAATACTATGTCAGCTTGTATGGTGCACTGTTTGCGCATGTCGGAGATGCATGGCTTCCCCCTGTGCCAAGATGCTCGTCAGCCCAGGGAGTTACGAACGATTCTGCGCCGCATTATCGCCCGCTAATGTATCCTGACAATCTGTTATTTGATGCAGATGAATATATGGCACAAATACACTGCTATGATACTGAACTACTTGACGCCATGGCCGGTCATGGCCTGGACTTACTCACACGTGTTCTTAGACGTTCAAAAACTGAAACAGAAGAAGGGAAAACATGCGTCAAGGCCATGTTAAATGCGTATAGGAACCCAGAGGAGGAGAACCCAGAGGATGAATATCCCGAACCTTGGATAAAAATGTACTACGAGGAACGTGGCGACGAGGCGCTCTTTGCCTATCCAGAGCTTATAACGCCTTCTACCGTTTTCCCTGAGCCCCTGTCTGAATCCTCTCTTCAATGCCTAAACACATTTGTCTATTCTGACTTTTGGCATGACAGTAATGCCGAACTAAGTCATGTTTCACACAGGCTGCAAGTAGAGATATGGACACAGCGAGGATGGGGATGGTTCGACGACGAAAGGCTTTATTCCAATCCATTCTTCCACTTCCCAACGATTGAACATCTCTTCGACATAGAAACTTCCCGTTCGATACTTCGCGAAGCGATGTGGAAAGTTCCTGAGAAAAGGCTATTACGGAGACATGACAAAATAATGGACCAAATAATGGCCCAAAAACTCGATCGGACCCGACGAAGATCACAGCTTTGGCAAGATTACTGGGCAGGGACACGTGCTACAGATCCCTTGAGTAGGTTATATCCTAACAAGCAGGGGTTCAGATTTTTCAATGATAATCCAGTGCCTCCACGGCTACCCTTTATCTGGGGAGACTCTAGGGATTGGGAGTAATATTCCTGTCATTCGTTGGAATGAAGCCATGGAAATGAACTTGAAGATGGAGAAGAAAGTCTGGAAACACATCTCAATCAACTATGCAGGAAGAGATTGGAGAGGACGATGCAGATCGTGTTTCAGTACCCTAGCTATATCATTCGAATCCATTCCGTTTTTCTTACTGGCACATTGTCTTTGCAATGAGTAGTTGGACCAAAAAGCTCACTCTCCCGAGATTCTCGGTTGTCCTCTTGAAGATTGAACGTGAATGTGCCAATCCGCCGCAAGGTTCGTGGGAGTGACGAAGAATCTGGACACATAGGTGCATCCAGCTCTGACCTGGACTCCTCAGACCCTTTCCCAATTTTATCAGAAGAGTCGTCACCCGTGGACATGAGGACTAGGCCTTCGTAGCTTTCCCAAATTGACTGCTCATATCGATCGGTCTGACGCCAAGCTAACTGTAGTGGTACACAATAAACCTGGATCCATTTTGACTCTGGTATCTCGCCTGGAAAGTCCAGTATGCATGAATTGGCAAATCTTTGTAACCCTTTGCTTGGGTCCTCGCCCTCTCTGTGAGCTTCCGACCAGGAGTCTCCGTTGTGTTTGTGGTATTCCTCAGTGGTGACAATTGAAGCATCAGATGATTCACTATCACTTGGTAAATCAGTTGCACCCGAGGTCTTGAGTAGATGACATGGTCGCAAGTAACAGTTCATGTCAAGATATCCACCAGTGACCTTGCCAGTAGGCAGGGATCCTTGGGCATCACGAGGCTCGATGGAAACATCGACGATGCTCGCAAGTTCGATATCCTTGTGGTTCCAAATCCAAGGGACATATTCATCATAAGAGTCGATTTCCGCGTCTAACGAAGCCCAACTCCACGAAGGAGCCCGGTAATTGTCTGGACGGCGACGGGGCAAACCAGCTTTCGGGCGCCACAGAAGACTGCGTTGGAAGTTGCGATCATGCCAAAGGCCGGCAACGTAATCCAGTTTCCTTGGAGCTTCATCTGTATCGCAACCAGTCTCAGCTACCGTGATGATTCTTTCGACGATACCTTGCAAAGCGACCAAGGCATCAGACCCAATAGTCAACTGCGCCCTTGTATATCTGAAGACAAAGCTGTCCCAAAACTCAGACGGTAGCTCGTCCTTATTCGATATTCTCATAAGCTTTCGGCGAAGATACGACAAACTCGTGTCTTCGTTCAATGGTGTACAAAACTTTGGATCAAGACCTAGAGGAAATGTTTCACTTGCTTCTACAGTGGTGCAAGACCAGACCATCTGCTTTGGCCCGAATAGCAACGTTCTGGGTGAAACCAAAAGCTCTTGTAGTGCCCAGGCACGGCGGCTGAGTGGACTGTCATTAATGGTGCTGGCTAGTAACCGTTCTGGCTGGTTCGGGTATATTGCCCACGGGTAACTGAGTCCTGGATATGTCGTGTCGATGTTTGCCACACAAGGTCGAATGGCACGTGGATCCCTGCGGCAGGACATCTTATCCTTGACATTCGGATTTCCAGCAGCTGCAAGGGTAAAAGCTGCCGAACCGTAGATATCGCCCATCTTGGAAGACTCTTCTGTCCAGTCTTCTTTAGAGTCTTGAACGATGCAAAGTGCATCGATCCATATATATTCGTAACCGAGAGTTTTGGTGGTGGCGATTGCGTCTTGGATGGTGCTTGGTAGACTTGTGGTAGGGATTTCCTTTTGGAAGTCGTCAATATTCTCTAGGGAGAGAGTGACATCGTAACCTGATCCCCAGCTATAACTCAACGCGACATAGGGGACCGCGACGGAATCTTTAGATGAGATAGTGAGTCGTGGTTGTTGAGATTTTGAGCCCACATAAACAAGTCTCTTCGGTCGCCATCCTGACTGCTGCGATTGATACGCTTTGCACATGGGGTGGGAACTGAGACATTTCTTGATCCATTGTGATGCTACTTGTAGGTTTTGGCTATTCAGTGTAGAAGCATGCTGTTTCGGCTCGGTCTTGAGGACGTGCTTGCCATCATTTTCTGTTCAACATATCAGCGAAGTTGTTGTATCGAACTGCATAGACATACCTTGAAGCATTCTTATTCTTAAATCTATGACGAGTTTGTTCAGAACAGAATTATCCTCTGGCCGTATCTTTAACCAAAATTCATCTGGTAAATGAGTCTGCAAGTTGATGTCGTCGATTGTCATGCGTGTTCTCTGTTTCCAATCCAGGTCTCCACTCGGATCTCTCTCGACACTGCGGTAAGAGAAGCAGAGGCAAAGTGTTTCTTTGGCGTCCATTTTGGCGAATGTGGCCACTGATGCCTCATCAAAGGCATGGGCAATAATGATGCAAAGATGGCATCCAGATGTGTTTGTTTCGGCTGTGAAGTCGCTCTTTTTCTTTTTCCATTTTGCCCATTCAGACACATGAGAGTATCCATGCCTGTTGTAAGGTCCAGAGCCATCGTCCTTGTAATTGAAAGTGTGGATTTGACATGTTCCAGGTCTGCATCCAATGATGGCCATTGAGCATGCATGTGCACAAGCTGCACAGAGCCGAGATCGCTCTAACCGCACTGGCCTCATTGTCGATGTTGTTGTTTTAATTTTTAGTTTAGTAACTTGATGTGTTGACAAGAGAGATAATTGACAGACGGCGAGTATTTAAATCAATGCCGAAAAAATAGCACGCCACAAATTGGTATCGTAACAGCGATGAAGATAATAGAGTGTCTTGGCTATAGTTGGTGTGACTCATGCGGGCAAGGCAGACTGTCTTCAATGGTCGAAACTCGCTAGACTGGTTGAAGCTTGGACGGTTTCAAGCTGGTGATGGCCAAAGGCAACTATTCTTAGAGTCGGACTCAGCAATGACTTATCAATGACAAAGATCCAAAATAACTTTAATAATTTGTGACAAACCTCTACATTCACTAGATATATTATAAAGAGACCAGAATATGCTGTAGTAATTGTAGAGTTGCACGTGGTATAATCAGACAGGACACTGAGATTCCGATAAAACTTGCTGAAACAGACGCCTTGCTGCCCACTCCAAGATAGTATAAATGTGCTATAAATAGCATATTTTGAGTACTCAATAGTCGTTGACGATTATCCAATTCATATTGAACGTAAATCGGTTGTTGTTGGGGGATATCAATTCGCTACACAAGTGTAGCCACCCAGACATCCATGGTTCTAGACTTGCCACCACGAAGTTGTTCATCAGCTCTCAACACCGCCTCTCTCTGACTCCGAAGAAGAGTCTTGACCTTGCCATCTTTGACATATTTGTCCACGTCGTCGAGAAACTCCTGACTCTTGACTCCCCCAACCTCCCACATACCATCTTGTAGCTTCTCATCGGGGACAATGGTTGCCTCTTCTTCCACCTTCCACCCCGCCTGATCTGCAATTCGCTTAATGTCTGGCGGAGTGAGGAGACAACGAATATTCGCTTCGCTTTCCGGGTTGTGGGCAGCTAGTGTAGCCTGAGCAAGCGCTGCCAGGACATGTGGGACAGCAGCTGTCTCAGAAGCCTGCATCGAGTACTCGGCGATGCATAATTTTCCTACTCGACCCTTTAAAGCTTGAAGCATTTGGCTGAGGGTCTCTTCGTTGTCAAGATACCAGATGCAGTGCACGAGAACAGCGCAATCCCATTTCTTATCACCGGTCTCTTGTAGAAAGTCCTGGAGCTGTCGCTGCCAGAATGTAATGCGACTACCCAAATCGCCTTTGGCAATATGGTCTTGTGCTTGGCCCAGGGTGTACGGGGCACCGTAATCAAGCGAGGCGGGGTCGATAGCGTCAACATGACCGGATGGTCCGGTGGCAGCTCCCAGAACTACAGTGCAAGTTCCTTGGCCACATCCAATTTCTAAAATATTGGATGAAGGCGGGATACGGAAAGAGTTGAGAAGATTGAGTCGATGAGTTGCTTGGTCTATCTCGATTGGTAGTGTATCTTGTGTCCATATATTGTAAGCTGCGATTGATGGGGCAAGCGACAGGGGCACAGGCTGCCATTCCCCTGTAGGTTTGGGGCTCATTTTGTCAATAATTCGCAATTACTTGGAAGTGATTTCTGTTTGGGGAGGTTGCGGGTTTATAACTACTGACCATCTTATCGTGAACAAACAAGTAAGTTCCAAGATAGGAAGCTCATTAGATGCCTCTGACTCACCATGATACAGGCTAATTTGAATAGGATTATTGTGCTGACGGACCAGTCCTCAACCGTAGCAAATGCAAGTCGAGGTACTTTGATCAGTGACCAATCCTTTGGAATATCTATAAAGGCCACTCCAGTGTCACTTTTCTACTGGTAGCAGAAAAGCTAACCTTCAAGTCTTGGGGTACAAAAATAAATAGCCTAAAGACTATAGTTTCAGTAGCATTAAATGACCTACTGATTTCGTCGCCTATGCTCTTAGCGGCTAATATTTCTGATATCCTGAGGCGCTTCTATCGATATACGGATTCCGAGATTAAAATCTATTATTGGTCCGTTTTAATCACGCGGTGGCAAAATACATAAAATAGCGGGAAAAATCAGTTTGCAACCCCTGAGTACTGTAATAACGAGGTTGGAGTTCTGAGTCAGTCAGTTGTACGCGTCCTTATCTGTGGCGGTGTTACAAAGTAGGCTATGGCTTTGAACAGCCGGGTTCCTGAAACCTGAGAAATGCATAAACTATTAAACCCTCAAGGATTGATGATTCAAGGAGGCTGGCAATAAATCGGTGAGCGTCAAATGACCAAATACGCAACTCTATGTGGCTATTCCGAAAGCCCTGTATTTGTATATCACGGTGGCTGGTTTTTGGGTCTGCAGCGTAGCAGCCTCGTAAAAAGATACTTTGTCTTTAGGTAGACCTCGTCAGCGTGTCAAGGCTTGGCGAATTCATAAAATAATTATGATCTGACTTTGTGCAGATCAACCTATGCGTTTGCAAACGAATCCTTGCTGACTTGTCTAACACCTATTGGGCCACTTAAGTCTGTGCGATACACGATTCACCAATAACTCTACCACGTCGTGTGGAGTAATTACGGGGACGAACAACTCACCGACCTAATATCAAAAGCCCAGTGAGGCCTGACGCTTTCTCTCTGACCTTTCAAACAAACAATTTTCAACAAATTTTTCATTCACACATATCTTTCAAAATGGGCAATCACAGAACGTGGGACATTCGCACAAACATCTTCAGCCCCGTTGATAGCGGCGAGCTGACGACTGCGACTTTCGACTGTCCTGGTGAAGCTGCCATTATGCGCTGGCGCAGTTGTTCCGTCCAGAGCCTGGACAATGTCCTACACAGCGGCGGCCAAAAAATACCGCCCCAAGATGAGGAATACGACGACCATGATGGCGAATCGAGCACATCGCTTGCTTTCGTCCGCAAATCAGACCCTCAAGCCGGTGGCACATATATCATCCTCGACGTCTCACAGACGCGGGCTTTGACATGCCACAAGGGTCAACTACGCCTCGAACCCGTCCACCTGAGCGACGACCACATTTCAGAACAGGCTCAGTGGTTTTGCACATCAAAAAACGGCTTCAAAGGTTTCAAGAACGTCGCCGAAGGCAGATTCCTCGGCCACGATGTGTGGTGGGACTTTTGCGCCAACGCTTCATCTCACAGTCTGTGGGAGTACTTCACTATCGCACGACGTCCAGGAGGTCTGTATTGGATGCAGATTCTTCACTGGTGGACGCAGTGGCAGGTCACTGTGAGGGAAGATGGGAGTGGTGTGTATGCAGAAAAGGATATCGGAACTGATTGGGAATTTGTCAAGGTTTTGAGCATGAGCGATTGAAACTGTTTTCTTTGTTACTCGGCATGATTGGATGGTTTGCAGCATGATTGGATGGTTTGCAGCATGATTGGATGAATTTGTCTTTGGCTCTTTAGATTCCTTTTGTTTGTTTGGAGTTTGATCACGACGCATTGTTTGTTCAGATTTATGTTTATGGCTTTATGATTGTTCAGTTATGTTTACGATACCTAGAATGAATACGATGGATATGTTGGACTGATATAAACTTGTGACTACTCCTTGTCTACAATAATGCCAGTACAGTAGAATGTGATGAGCATTGGGCTTTCTCTCTTAACAACGACTGATTAGACTCTTTCCCTGCAACCGACAAGAAGTCACGTCGGGTAATCACCATTGTCTCTTTTACATCATCAAGTAAACCACTGCACCAATAGTACTCCTACAACAAGACTGAGCGTATGTCAGAGGCCATGTCAAGCTCTGAGCCTTACATTGGGCCGATGGCACCTCCCACCACGTCTCAAGCTAAACAAACCAACCAGTGCCTCGATTCATCGACCGGGGTCACGAACACCTCAGCACAGACTGAGGGGACGACAGCGGCATCAAAACCCGGCGACAGCACCACTAACTTCATTGTTTTTACTCGCAAGTCCGATCCCCGCCACGATGGTCGCTACATCATCCTCGATGTCTCACGCAGTCGCGCCCTGACGTGCCACGATGGACACTTGCGCCTTGAGGCAATCGACCTAAACATTCCCCACCGACACGTATCAGGTCATGCGCAATGGGAGTGCAAAGAAAGGGGTGGTTTTAGAGGGTTCAAGAATATTGCCCAAGGGACCTTCTTGGGCCATGACAGCTGGTGGGACTTCTACGCAAAGGTGTACCAACACAACGGATGGGAAGACTTTACTCTGTGGCGACGTGAAGATGGCTTGTGCTGGATTCAAACCCTGGACTGGTGGACACAGAGGCAGGTTTCTGCGAGGGAGGAGGGAAACGGCTTGTTTCGACAGGATGATGAGGGTACTTTGTGGGAGTTTGTCAAGGTTGGGAACTGAAGATGCATTATGGCTATGCATACAAGGACTAGTTTCATCTTGTGTCTATTGACAATATGATATATTGGTAGTCGGGATACTGTAGCCAAACTGAGAGACACTTGTCACAAATATTTATTGAGAGAGTGCCATCACCAGGCAGTGTTGCTGTAAATAAATCTTGTTCTCATCATTCTTAGTTCTGTTCACTCTTTTTCTTGAACAAGTTACGATAAATCTCGCCTTCAATCAACCTTTGGCAATCAAAGACATCGGTATCTACACCTATTCGTTAACAGATATCTCCTTCGTGTATCGGAACAAATCTTACCCCCATAAGGCAATATCTGGGTTGCCAGTATTCCACCGATTCCATTTGTAGGATCCGCCCACCAGATCAAGTTGGATAAACCGCTCCACCAACCCGAGCCCGCGGCACGACCCGTAGATCCCGGTTCAAGTAGTAGAAATGACCCTAGTCCCCAGCCTTGTGGAGGGTTCCCTGGTTGTGGGTACATTTCATCTTCGTGCCTCATCAAGCTGAGCTTACATGGAGAGTCTTGATACCTTGCGTAGTCTGGGAACTGTGGAATTTGATTCGAGAACATTTCTACGTATAACCTTTAGTAATGTCAATATTAGGAATGAGGTTTTACTTACCCTCTACTGTTTTTTCTTGAAGGATCCGGCATGAAGATTGAGCGTCTTTGCCCTTGTTTAGAAGCATCGCAATTATCTTGCTGTACTGAGCAGGATTGCTGAACAAACCTGCTCCTCCAGACTGACCGAAGGCGGTTTTTGTCCCTCCAGCTAATTGTCTTAGTGGCCTTCTCATGGGATGCCCCTCGTCAGATATTTTAATAGTACCACTTTCAACGCCTCTGGTGTGCATGTACGCCAGACTATCTTTCATTTCCGGAGTCGGCAGGAATGTTGTTTGAGATACCTGAAGAGGTCCGAGAATATTTGATTGGAAATAGGTACCAAGCGAAACATTGGAGACTCGCTCAATGAGGCGACCCACCCAATCTGTGTTGACGCCGTATTCCCATATAGTACCCGGCTGATTCACTAGAGGTTGGCTGTAGACGTCTAGCTCTTGATCATCGAATTCATCGATACCAGCTGGATCGTACCACTTCTTTATTTTCGGGTTCGAAAAGCTGTAGCCAAATCCGGCTGAGACTGATGTTAACTTTCTGGAGGTAATCCTAAAACAATATAGAAGATAGGCATATATATAGGACAGAAAAGGCCTGTCACACTTACCAGTGTGTGTGAGTAGCATCCTCAAAGTAATGTTTCGTTCCCTAGGGACCAGTTTGAGATCCCCGCTCTCATCTTCTGACAAGACCATAACATCCGACAACTCAGGAAGGATTCGCCGAATGTCCTCTTCACTATCCAGAGCCACATTGCCCTGTTCAACAAGCTGTAAGGCAGCGATGGTAGTGACCAATTTAGTGCAAGATGCCATCCAGAAAGTCGTATCAAAGGTCATTGGCTTTGATATACCGCTTCCTCTGGTGCCAGACACATGATCAAAGATATGTTCACCCTTGGAGTCAACAACAACACAAACTAGACCCGGGATGCCATTTGGTCCTTGAGTAAAGGCATCAACCTTTTGTCTCAATGCATCGACGTCGTCTTGGTTGAGCAGAGGCATGTTCATGTTTGACTTGGGTCTGGGCTGATGACCTTGTAGACCTTGCAAAATCCACGATCGGGAACTCAGTTATTTCATGATGTGCATTTAATTACTCACGAGTCAGTACCGATGAGCCGGTTCTGTCACGTGGACGGACAACTTCCACGGCTTAGACGGCATCGTAGCTAATCTCATGAACTTGCGGATGCTTGGTCCAGATAGGTCTGGGGAACTTAGCGCAACCGTAAAATGTTACTCTTTACAGGCTAGTCTCTCTTTATCTGGCGGGCTTCCCCTCGCTCGGTTAAACTTGACATGTTGCTGTACTGCCCCATCTAGTTTAGGGTATTCGCTGTTAGAATGGGAGACACTTGGTTAGCCATTCACGACAGAAGGATTGGCGATTCAGGCCAAGGCAAGATATGAATGATACGCCCGCAATTCAAGGAACTAGGATATTAAGTTCAATAGTGAGTATAGACAGAGATATGGATTGATTGATAAAGGACCTTGGAAACCCACCTTATATGCACAACAATTGCTCCATCTCGCATGGAATCATACCAACACTTCACTTCAGTGTCAATTGTTTCCTCTTGTTCCTCTTTTCACATCTCATAGTTGGAACATTTATGCATTCTGGATACCTGTAACCCGACGTCGTCCTCGTCCCATATCAATCTACTTACACCATGTCTCCACCAATTGAGCCCCAGGCTGATGCCAACATGGGCACCGACTTTGATAACCCCGAAAAGCATTACAATGCTGCTGATCAAATGCTTGAGAACCTGGGTTACACAGCCGAACTCTCAAGAAATCGATCGACTGCTCAAGTTGCCTTTATGTCTTTTGTTCTGGCTTCTATACCTTGTGGCCTTGCATCTACAATGTTCTACCCACTAAACGGCGGTGGACCTGTTGATGTTGTCTGGGGATGGGTTGCAGTGTCGCTTATCATCATCTGCGTTGCTCTATCCCTTGGTGAAATCACTAGTCTTTACCCTACTGCTGGAGGTACATATCTGCTTTTCTGATCGAGGTATTACAGCATCAGCTAACTGTTTAGGTGTCTATTACCAAGCGTTTATGCTATCGCCTCCGTTCTGTAGACGAGCTATGGGTTGGTTCTGTGGCTGGATGTATCTCGTTGGAAACATCACCATCACACTTTCTGTCAACTTCGTTGCTGCCCAATTCTTTGTTGCTTCTATCAACGTCTTTGAGGATAAGTCTGGCGCAGTTCCCCTCGAGGGTAATGCCTGGCAGGTCTACCTCATCTTTCTCGCAATTACTATACTCACCAATTTTGTGTCGTCTTGCGGCAACAAGTGGCTTCCTACTATCGATGTGAGCTGTTCCTCTACATTTCTTCGTTATCTTACTAACATAACTGCAAGGCCGCCGCAATCTTTTGGACATTTGCCGGTATGATGGCTCTTGCCATCACTGTCCTGGTTCTAGCCAAAGAAGGTCGCCGAGATGCCAACTATGTTTTCACGCACTTTGAAGTATCATCAGGATGGCCAGGTGGCTGGTCCTTCTGTGTTGGCCTTCTACAAGCAGCCTACTCCACCAGCTCAACCGGGATGATTATCTCGTATGTATCTCCAATACCCATATGAGATCCATATCTGGACCAGTGCTGACCTTTCAGGATGTGCGAGGAGGTACAAAATCCCTCAATACAGGTCCCACGCGCCATGGTCGCCACCGTTTTGATCAACACGGTAGCGGGTCTCTTGTTTCTGGTGCCGCTCATGTTCGTCCTTCCAGATCTCCAGCAAGTCCTTGCTGTTGCTTCTGGACAACCCGTACCTATGATCATCAAGTCTGCTGTTGGTTCAGCTGGCGGTGCCTTTGGTCTTCTCATTCCTCTATGTGTTCTGTTGATTATTTGCGGTATTGGATGCACGACTGCGACGTCACGATGTGTCTTTGCCTTTGCCCGCGACGGGGCTATTCCCGGCGCAAAGTGGTGGACAAAGATCAACCGTCCACTTGGCAACGTCCCATTCAATGCCATGATGCTCAGCATGGTAGTGCAGCTCGCTTTGGGACTCATTTACTTTGGCAACGCTACTGCCTTTAACGCTTTCTCGGGCGTTGGTGTTATCTGCTTGACTATCGCTTACACTGTTCCTATTGCTATGAGTCTTTGGAACGGGCGTAAGCAGGTTAAAGAGGGTAACTTCTACCTGGGGTATCTTGGACTCGCCGCTAACATAATCGCTATTGGTACGTCACTTTCTTAAGAATATTCGATCTGTACTAACAAGTTAGGTTGGTGTCTGCTCGCTGTTCCTTTATTCTGTATGCCTGCGTCGATTCCGGTGACAGCTGTGACTGTTAATTACGCACCTGTTGTCTTTGTGTTTTCTATTTTAATCTCTGGCGCTTGGTATTTGATGTGGGGGCATCGCAATTATGCCGGTCCACCAGTTACTTCCGAGTAGAATGCTGGAAGTTGGGGTCTTCGGGCAACGCGCCAACAGCCTTGGACTCTCAAGCTAGATTAAGACAATGTTTGTTCTTCATATGCTGCAATTGTTAGATGTACTGGCTCCATGGCGTTTTGACGCAACGTTGATCACCTTCCCATACCTAAAATAAGCTATCCTTCCAGAAGCAATGCGAGGTCTCGTCATTGAGACTGCTACTCTTTAGTGTGGTGGAATTCGATGTAACGTAACTAAGACATCGCGTTAGCGTCACCTAAAATAATCTGTGGCGTCAATTGAACGAACCGTCTCTCGTCCCAGGACTACGGCTGACAGCCCATTGTGGTGGGGGACTTAAGGTTACACGACTCAAGACCAACTTGAAACAGCCAAGACAATTGGACAAGCTCGCATCACATGCATCTTGTCTAGACGTAATAGGTATCTGTTTCTTGCAAAGTATCATATGCCTGATTGGTAAAGTAATAGAGGGCAAATTAATTGACACAAGCTGTTAGAGCCTGGGTTTGGTCTTCCTCATCTGTTCAACCCTGGTGTCAAATACTGCAATTAGTCTCGCCCGTTCAAACAGCTGTTTGCTGTTGAACAATTCAATGGAGACAGACGACAAGAAACTAACTAACAAAAAAGCTTGGTATGTAGCAACAGAGCTTGGTACAGTAGCAACAAAGCTTGGTAGCAACAAAGCCGTCATTGTGCTGCTAGCCTGGCGTTTAAGAGCTAGACTCAACATTCACCTAGCGGCAACGCCTTGAAAGGCTGTGCCCCTCCCAACCTGCGAATGCGAATGTGAATCCCGTAACAGCAAGCCACATACGCCAGATCGCAATCGCTTGTTTTAGCTTGACACTACCAGCCGTATGGGAGAAATCGAGAACCACAGACTAATGCGGACGGCTACCCCGAATGGGTTGGCTATTCGAGACTTAAGCTTTAGCGTCATCAGCGTAGTTAGTCACTTCTCAATAACCACAAACTTGCAAATCATGGTGTTGTTGAATGGCTTGCACAAGATGTAACAATCACTCATCCATGAGAATTACCACCAAGAACCTAAGATGAAGCCTCAATCGAAGACGGCTATATATAAACATGGCTTCTGCCGTCTATTATCTCTTCATTCAAACAACAGCATTCAGCTCCTTCTTTCCTACCATTCTATCTTCACTATAATCTGAGTATCAGAAAGGATGGCTTCACACGGAGAAGCGCTTGCTTTGCAGATTGCCTCAAGCTTAGAGTCATCAGTCAACTCTCTACCACCCCTGGCCATGGCACCAAAGAACGAGGTCGTCCTGGCCACCCCAAAAGAGATTGAACTTCCCGAACAACGAGGTTCAGAAAAGACTCGAGACCTCAAGTGTAAGCATTCCTTTCTCTGATCTTTTCCGTAAATCTAACATACAGCAGACAGACATGCTTCAACATACCGCAAGATCTTCACCATAATCTTTGTCGCCAACGCCGCCGTCTTTATAGCTCTCATGGTCACATCCAACGCAACCCTCCTTTCCCGCGACGCCGCTAGTGCAGCATCAGCAAACCTCATGGTCTGCATCCTCTTCCGCCAAGAAGAATTTGTCAATCTATGCTACGAAATTGCCGTTCTCGTCCCCCACTCTTGGCCCATGAGCATCAGAAAGCGCCTCGCCAAAGTTTTCCACTATGGGGGTTTCCACAGTGGTGCTGGAGTTGCTGCGACAGCATGGTATCTCACCTACACTATACTGGCCACTATGGAGTATGCCGAGGACAAGAAAGAGTACAGACTGGTCAACATGATCACCGGCTGGGTTGTGGTCTGCATGTTTTTCGTCATCCTCGTGGCTGCATACCCCGCCATCCGAAGAAAGTTCCACGATCACTTTGAAGCTTTCCATCGCTTTGCTGGCTGGATTTCTCTTCTCGCGTTTTGGGTGCACAACATTGTTCAAGCTCGCGTCACTGCTCACGAGTGGAACAAGTCAATTTCTTACGCTCTGGTTCGATCTCCCAACTTCTGGTGTATTTGCGTCACTACCTCTTGCACAATCGCTTCTTGGTCTCGACTCCGCCGTCGCGTGGTTTACCCCGAGAAGCTGAGCGACCATGCCACCCGTCTTCACTTCAAGTATAGAGACATGAAGCCTTTCTACGGACTCAAGATCAGCGACAAGCCCTTGACAGAGTGGCACGCTTTTGCTACTATTCCCGATATCGAGCCCGAGTCTGGCAAGGTTGAGGGTTTCAGTGTTGTTGTGTCCAACGCTGGAGACTTTACCAAGAAGCAAATCATGGACGCTGCAGAGCGAAAGCTTTGGGTTCGAGGTGCACCCCTACATGGACTATTGTACACTTCCAAGATCTTCCAACGGATTGTCATTGTTGCTACGGGATCTGGAATCGGACCTTGTCTTTCTCTACTCTACGCTGACGCTACTCCTCGTCGTGTTCTTTGGTCGACTCGTGATCCGGAAAAGACTTACGGACCAGGTGTTGTCAGTGCTGTCAAGCGAGCTGATCCTAACGCGGTTATCTGGAACACTACCACACGTGGATATCCTGATATCGTACTTGAGACTTATAAGTTGGTGGTTGAGTCAAATGCGGAGGCGGTTTACATCATTTCAAACCCAAAGGTTACGGATAAAGTTGTGTTTGGGATGCAGACTCGCGGTATTCCGGCTTATGGTGCTATCTTCGACTCATGATGGATATACTCGCCAGGAGGAGAGACTTTTCGTGCGCTCCTTTCAAAAAGTTTGCCTTTACATTTTAGTGCAAAGCGTTAGCGGTGGACGGATACAATTGGAGGATGTAATAACTCTAGAGAAGACAACAATTAATGCATTGGATAAATATTTGGACCCTTCCTTTTATGACTGCAAGCTATTGGGTGACGGAATAAGTCAGTATTATAATTCGGAAAGCAGGACCAAATATCGAATAAATATTGCTTTACAATATATTCAGTCCAGTGGAAGGAGCCCAAATAGGGCTTGGGCAACTATAGCACCCTCCGAGTCATCCGCGTATTCAATATACCCAAGCCGCCCCGACTCATTTCTTGTCAAGGCAACAGCAGCCTGGTCGAGGATCTCAGGATCGATATACCAAGACTCTGATGGTTTCATTCCTCTCACAAGAGAAGTTTTGAGATGCATATTTTGCGGCAGACTCCAACCCAACCATTGAGCAACAACCCCGGTCGACCGTTCGAGTTTAGCTCTTTGGTAATTTCCTCTTTCCCACGGTAGCCCGGCGATTTTGAAGAACCGAGATATTTCGACGGTTGTTCCCATGTTAGCGAAAACAGTTGTCAGCACGGCTGCAGCTCCGTCTCGCACATGATCCATGATTCGTTCCAAGATTTCTCTGTGGCAAGGGGGTTCTGTCTGAGTGTACTCTCAATATGAATGCTACAAGATAGCAGCTGACTCATCAAAAGTAGTGCGGCCGCGTGGCCTAATGGCTAAGGCGCTAGATTTCGGTCCTCAGCAACTGATCCCTCTAGAGATTCCAGGTTCGACTCCTGGCGTGGTCGAATAACTCAGCTGAAATTTCTTTTTGCCTCATTCACTTGAGAAGCTTCAAGGGTCATTAGAAAGAAGATAATATTAATGCTTACATATACAGTAAAACCTGGCGGAAAAAGGTCAACCCAATTGTCAAATAGGAGGATAATAGCTTTGAGTCTTTGGATAGCAATAATAATAATAATTTCTCAGTATTTCACAGTCTCAAAATGAATCTGAAAAGAGACCCAACCCTATCAGTAAGAACCTAAAAGTGTCACAGTATGAAGCTAACCGCAGTCGAGTTGATTGTAGTAGAGCTAACTTGACCACAGGGTTTAATAATAACTGAAACTTGTATCAAGATATAAGCTCCGAACACTTCAGGTTTAAACGTTGGTATAAATAGGATGTTCATTCTAATATGTCTAGTTAAATTGAACGAATCTGTCTGTTTAACAGAGAGACAGAGAGACAAAAGAATGTCCGGACATCCCCAACACATCAACTTCCACCGCATACATATATGCTCCTTATCACGACTCCCAACACCAACCGCACTTGTTTAGCCCAGGCAGATGTTATCACCAGAGCGGGTCTTGCCAACAATCTCAACGCTGCCATCCCAGCGGAAGTAGCCAGCCTCATATCGCTTGCACTTGGAATCCATCTGACCAAGAGCGTAGTTGATGTCAGCAACATCAAGGTTGCCCTGGCTGCGAGGAGCGTTGATGCAGTAGTAGACGTAAACACCTCGCTCGTTGTAACCGAAGTAGCTGGGGGTGCCATCACTCTTCCAGTCTCTGCCAGTTCCAGCCCAGTTCTTCAACTGGACGACGGCTGCGTCAACACCACCGTGGTCGAGCTCGTAGCCCCAGCAGTGGGTGTCACGCTTCTCGAGAGATCGCTTTGCGGGAGCGGCAAAGTTGAAGGTCTCGCCGGTCTCCATGTGTGTCACCGAGGAGGAACCGTCGGCGTTGTTGATGCCGGAGTAAGGACCGTCGGGGAGGTTCTTGAAGTCCTGAGTAGAGCTAGGAGCCGCGGCGGCGAAGCCAGCAAGGGCAAGAATAGATACGAGTTTGAACTGCATGATGGTGCTTGGGTGGACTGATTCTTGAGCTTGTGCTTGTATTTCTGGCTTTGGTAGGAGATGGAACTGATGGGTGAGGATGGATAGAGAAGAGAACAGAGCACAACATCCTCTTCTTATAGTTGATTTCCGTTCATGACCCTTAGCCACGGAGACACGAAATCTATCCGCCTCCGTTCATCCCTTGACTGTGGGGGACGATCATGAGGCAATCGGGTTGAGGAGACTGCAGCCGGTTGCAGATTATACGAATGTTACTGTGGTCCAAGTGAGGCTGGACCGAAAAGTCACGATCCCTTGTTCTCCCAGACCCATAGATCACCAAAGTTAGACTGTGCCGCTTGCTACACGTCTGCGGCACAGGACAGTCACCGTATTAAATTGTGTCTTGTCCTGTCTGACAAGGTATGTAGAGTAACACTACATAGTTACGCTGCATAGTCCCCAGTCTTGTAGTTATGTATCGAATCATGTTGAAAGTCAAAAGGATTGAGATCTTAGTGCCAATTAAGACTATATCTCAGCAAATCACATACGCCTCTCGGCTACCTATGGGATTGAATCATATCTGTCCTATCAAGTAGCACGTGCATGGTTGAACGTGGCGGCTAAATATGAAAAAGGTTATATGCAAGGCCAATCTCGAACCAGAACCTCGTATAGTAACCTGTCAAGGAAGGTCCAGGATAGAATGAGAAAGTAATAAGCGTAAAGTCGTATTTGCTCGATAACCTTTTTTTAGTCGCTATCTTATCTAAACGTAGGTGTGGAGATCTTTACGAAAGTGTAGGAGATTCACAGTTTTTATGCTGAATGCAGTTAGAGTCCAACGGCGCAGTTGCGAATTCTCTTTTCTATACGAAAACCAATCAATTGAAAGGGGAGGTGCGAAGTCTACAGACATTTCCCTTTGCTTACGCATTACTGTTTTTCAAGAGTTGGCCATGTTATTCGTTATGCGTTACCTCTCTCTTCTACTCTTCGTATCCGTGGCGTCTGCGGTAGCGACAAAATTTCTTGATCACGATGCACTTCTCAATGGCTTGGAGGACAAGGATTGGTTCAAGGAGAACATTCCCATTATCGACGTCCCAGATAAAGCAATCCAGGAAGTCTACTACTACCGCTGGCAGACCTATCGGGAACACCTTGTATACACTGGAGCTCAGTATGGTTACATGGCCAGCGAGTTTCTAAGCCCCGTCAGCTATGGAGCACCTTTTGGTGGAATTGTAGCTGCCGCAGGACACCATATCACCGAAGGGCGATGGCTACGTCAGACCAAATACGGGCAAGATGTTGTCAATTATTGGCTCTCGGGCCCTGGGCAGTTCCCCAAGCCAATGAAGGAAGAGGTCAACAAAGATACCTCTGACTGGGCCCACGAGTACAGCTTCTGGGCTGCTAGTGCATTATGGAAACAGTACCTAGTCACAGGAGATCGTGACTTTATCGTGGGCCAACTCGAGAACCTTGTCAAGCAATATCGAGGTTGGGACAATCACTTCAATGATTCTCTTGGCTTGTACTGGCAGGTTCCCGTTTGGGATGCTACAGAGTACACGGCTGCTTCCTACGAGTCTAGTGATCCGTACCATGGAGGAGCTGGCTTTCGGCCTACGATCAATGCATACCAGTATGGTGATGCGTGGGCGATATCGCAAATTGCTTCTCTGCGAGGTGACACAAAGTTGGAGGATGAATACCGAAAACGTGCTGAGAGTCTTCGAAGTTCCATGCAAAAACACCTTTGGGATAGTAAGGCCGACTTCTACAAGCATCGGGCCCGCGACAGTAATCCTTCTGGTACATTGTTGAGCACCAGAGAAATCATGGGCTATCTCCCATGGACTTTCAACATGCCCAGTGACGACACCAATCTCGCTGCTTTTTCGCAGATTAAAGATTCCCAAGGATTTGCAGCCAAATATGGTCCAACTACAACTGAACGAAGAAGCAAGTGGTTCATGTATGAAGCGCAGAATTGCTGTCGCTGGGATGGTCCATCGTGGCCGTTTGCTACAGCACAAACTCTGACCGCAGTCGAGAATGTCCTCAACGATTATCCTACGCAGAAGTACATTACCTCCTCTGACTATTTCGATATGATTCAGCGGTACGCCAAGACACAGTACAAGAATGGCAAATCCTATGTTGCAGAGGCACATCATCCTGATACGGAACAATGGATCTATGATGGGGCTGACCATAGTGAAGACTACAACCATTCTACATTCATCGAAAATGTTCTCGCAGGTCTTCTGGGTCTTCGAGCACAGGCTGACGATACGATAATCGTTAATCCCTTGACTCCTGCATCCTGGGACCACTTTGCCGTCGAAAACGTAGCTTATCACGGCCATTCCATCACTGTTCTCTGGGACAAAACCGGTTCATTCTACAACCGAGGCAAAGGTTTGCAGGTTTTTGTCGATGGGAAGCTTTCTGGTAGCCGCGACACGATTGGATCTCTCAAGGTCAACGTCGGTGCTTATGTACAGCCTGCAGCTGCCTCCTTTTCTGTCAACATCGCCGGCAACAGCCAGAGATTTCCCCAGCTCACCAGTGCTTTCGCTTCTTATACCTCACCTCATGATCACCCCATGAGAGCAATTGATGGCATCGTATGGCGAACTGGAATCCCGCAAAACAGTCGCTGGACTTCATACCAGAGTCCGAATCCATCAGACTACTTTGGAGTTGATCTGCGCAGAACTCAAGTTGTGTGCAACGTCCGTTTGTTCTTTTATGATGATAACGGCGGCGTGCGCCTTCCACCAAAGTATGATCTCCAGTATAAAAAAGGTGATACTTGGGTTACTATCCCTGGCCAAGTCCGGAGTCCGATGCCAACTGCCTCAAACGTTGAGACCAAGATAACGTTCCCTGGCATATCAACTTCTCAGATTCGTGTTGTTGCGCCTAATGCTGGATCGAATGTCGGCTGGGGATTGTCCGAACTTCAAATTTGGACGCCGGCCATCTTTCACATCCGTAACGAGAACAGCGGCAAGCTTATGGGTGTGGAGAAGAAGTCTACCACCAACAGAGCCAACATACAACAGTTCCAAAGTAGCAGCTCCCGAGATCTGCTTTGGCAGTTTGTTCCTAGCGCTGGCGGATGGTGGAAGATTAAGAATTTGAACAGCGGACTCTTGCTCGCTGTTGAAGGAGCATCGACAGCTAACAGCGCAAATCTCCAACAATTCGAGGATAATGGCACTGATGATCATCTATGGAGGGTTGAGTCCAAGGGAGATGGTCTCTTTTTGATCTGGAATAAGAATAGCGGCAAGGTTGCTGGTGTTGACCGCATGCTGACAACGGATGGTGCCCAGGTCGTTCAGTTTGAGAATAGTGGTACCAAAGATCACCTGTGGAATCTGTTGCCAGCTTCGGTGGAGGACTGTTCTAAGTCATCATGATAGGCTACGACTGTCGTTTAGTCCTGGCAACTAGATAGCATTCAACGCCCACATGGTCGGACATGAAAGAACACAAGATTCCATTAGAATCACCTGATCTCACCAAGAAAAGCGTGGGCGTGAGCTTGTGAAGAATGCCACATGCTATCAGGCAAAATAAAGTAGTGTTAAAAGAGGTATGCACTGTGCATCCTAGGGGGTAGCAGAAAGGTTTGACCTTTCACACCTTAGGGTACAAAAATAAATAACCCATGCGCAAATCCAGTTTACAGCAACCTACCCTACTGGTCTCGAGCATACCATATATTTCCACCAAGTTGGTCGAGGGGAGTAAGCCAACTAAGGCAAATTATTAAGCCTTGTTATATTAATCACTTCTAGATATCATCTACCTTAGATAACTAAGGAGAGAGAGGCTGTTATTAATTTACTTAAACCTCTAATAAATCATCAGATGGTTAAGTTACCTTACCCAGACTCCGCTGTAACTGACTTACTCCCTTTAGACAATTTCATGGAAATGTACGGTACTTGTGTGTGACTTGAGATTATTGGCATATCTATCCTTTTCATCCTGGCACATTGTTTAAATCTGTTCTAGAGTCGTGATGGCCAGTGAATACGTCAGAAAAATTCGAGCAATTAGTCATGAGTCAAAGTACGTCATAGATATCTCCATTCCACGACGCGCTGAAGGAGACAAAGCGCTGGGCCAACAGACGACATATATTTCCTTCTTGCCATCATAGATCCAGACTCGTAATAACTCACCGTTGACAGAAATATTTCCGTAACCACAAAAACAACATGTCAAACGCAACCAAGGCCAAGCGCTTAATGGACACCATCACAGAAGCTCATCGCATGTCTTACCGAATAGGTCGCGGCGAACAAGGCGTCTTGACATTCGAACCATACAAATCACACATCCTTCCACTATGGCGTTTCCGCACAGTCCTAATCGCAAAAAAGAGTGCCGAAGACCTGTGGGGAAAGTTCAACGAGTTCAAAGACCAGCGCGACTTTGTTGGAATGGATATGACGCGCAAGTTTATCCAGATGGGCATGACGCGTGCCAAACGATACGCAAACCATGCAGGTGGACGCAAGTACGCGAAAGGAACAAACAAAGAGCTTCCAAAGAGTGAGGAACATCCTGATAAGAAAGAGAAAGAAAGGGCGAGTCTCATCTTTCGAGGGTATTGGGAACGATGCAAGGAGGATGAGGATTATCAGGATCTCAAGACCGAGTTTTTGAAACAACAGAAAGAATGGGAAAAGTCATAATCCTCGTTTCATATCGCCAAGCATCTAGTTCTCACGTGTTCATGAACCACTGTTGGTTATGCCCGCGCCTCAAACATGCAGCTTTATCCGCAACCAACAGGCTACGGTTCCCTGTAACCTCACGTGAAGTGGTCTGATAGATAAAACTACTCATTTATCACGCACATCCCCTCTCTCAACTACTCTTTTTCTCCATTCATAGCCACTGTTCAACTCTGCAGTCTGCATCTATAGTCAAGATGACGGAAGTCAGCAACATTTCTGATCCACCTACCAAGGTGACAACAGAGACGCCGTCACCTCCAAACGAGTTGGATGCTGGTGGCCACTCAGATGTACGACACACCTGCCAACGACGGGTATTCAAACTAACTATCTCTTAGGCCGAGGACGCTGATTCATCCTTTCAGTCGGATGCGTAGGTGTCACTGTAGAGGTATACTGTACTGCTAATCTAATTCACTACTGCACAGGTCAAGTTCGACAGCATCAGTCTCTGAGAGCATTCTTGAATATCGCCGAATTCATGGACGAACATATCACAGCGAAAAATACAGAAGTGAACAGGTGTTCCCCAACGATGAACAGCAGATGGAATGTGTTGATCTATCGTATGCATAGCACCATTCTAGCAATATGCCATTAACGCTGACAAAATATAGTCACCACTATCTTTTGCTTCTACTGGACAGCAAACTATTTCTGGCTCCAATTAAAGACGACGTTCAGGTAAGACCGAGGAAACGGTACACTAGAGGTGATAGTCTTGCTGATGGCTGTGATTAATAGAACGTTCTTGACGTTGGAACGGGAAGTGGTAAGTCTGTTGCTCCCAAAACCGTCTTGAGCATCACTGACATTGAAAAGGCATCTGGGCGATGTATTTTACCTCCACTACAACATTAGAGACCAAGACTGACCCGTGATTTACAGGGACTTTGGCGATCAATTCCCAAGTGCCGAGGTGATTGGCACCGATCTTTCACCTTGCCAGCCCCAATGGGTTCCTCCCAACGTCCGCTTCGAAATAGAAGACGCCAGCCAAACTTGGACCTGGGAAGACAACCACTTCGACTTTATTCACATTCGCTATCTATTCGGCGCACTCACGGACTGGAACCATGTATTTGAA
Source organism: Fusarium acaciae-mearnsii (assembly GCA_017657105.1). Lineage (NCBI taxonomy): Eukaryota > Fungi > Ascomycota > Sordariomycetes > Hypocreales > Nectriaceae > Fusarium > Fusarium acaciae-mearnsii. The sequence continues at coordinate 3,657,736 of JAGDVL010000001.1, forward strand.
CAAGCCTACCGTTGTTGCGCACCCGGAGGCTGGGTCGAGTCTGTCGAGGCCGACGTACGGCTTTGCAGTGATGATGGCACTTTAGATCTCGAGCCTGTCTGGGCGACGACTACCAAGTTATTGGAAGAGGGAGGTAAAGTCCTAGGACGACAGTTCTTTGTTAGTGAGCAGCAGAAACAAGGGATCGAAAACGCTGGCTTTGAAGATGTGAAGGTTGTGGACTACAAGGTAAACATGGCGTTATTGTTACAGAAAGTGATGCTCATTTAACTCTTGCAGGTTCCGGTCGGGGGATGGCCCAAGGATCCAGCCATGGCTGAAGTTGGCCGCTTTATGCTGCAGACACTCTTGAACGACCCAGAAGGTGAGAAGTCCTAGCTCCTGTAGTTGAACGTTCAAGCAGCTAAAATTTGATGTCAGGATACTCGTTTGTGCTATGGAATCATGTCCTCAAGTGGCCTGAGGATGAGTACCAGATATTCCTCATGCAGGTGCGCAAGGCCTTGCGGAACCGCAAAGTTCACAGTTACATCAAGATCCGATATGTTTATGGCCGCAAGCCGCAGTAGAGTACACGGTCTCGGGATATATTTTATAAGTCACCTTAGTAACCAGACCTGTGAGCAAGTCGCAAGAAATCGTCATCTTTCGCTGAATGAAAGCGGAATGTACCCCTGCTCGGGTGGTAAGCCACAATAAGTGTGAACCATTTCTTCTGCTCAGCGCTTCACTCCTACCAGTTACAGTGCCATCTATTTTCTCTCTTTTCTCTCTCAATTTACACATGATGCATCGATATGTCGAGTGGCAGCCTTAATCTCATCACTATTGGATGCCGTGTACCGCCAAAGATGGGTGACTGTACATCTTGACATCTCGATATCAAGTCTTCACTGCTAACAATAGACCGTTCAACGTCTTTCATCTGATAATCTCTTGTGACTTCAGCATTCACTACCGAAATAGGTTCTCGAGAGGGTTGCAGACTTGCCTTGGTTCAAAATGTGCTGTTCGTGGTCCCCTGCAGCGTACATGGAAATACCTCGACATAGCCAACGTTTTTCTTCAGGCTCCCGATATATACATGCTGCCAAGACACACAGCGCGTCAAGGCCGAATAAAAGCATTTATACTTTCAGCTCCATATTCAGCTTTTCTGAATTTTCGCATCGGTCGCATTACTTAGACCTGCTCGCCAAGAAATGGACCAATACCAGAGGCTTGGTTCAGCCTCAGCGCTTACATGCCGATCGTACCTGCATGTGGCATCAGCACTTTGTCTTTAACGTAAATGTGCAGAGATGGTATTTTGGGAAGGATTCTGGTGTTACGAGGTGATTTAGTTTAGTATATATAGATGATGTCCGGTTGCCTTGTCATAACAGCCAAGCTCAAGTCCGTTCAACAACATTCTTTTAACCAACACTCGTTCATACTGACATCCGTTCCAAAACACCACCCACCCTCTCTTCTTTCCAGGCCTGGACATCATGTCGTTCGGCGCTTTCTTCCTCAGAATAATCGGTGTCGGTGAGGCCAGGATTGGCATGATATGGTTTATGCTGGCTATTCTCCGTAAGTTGCCTCAATAGACATCAAACAAGGACACAACTAATACGCTTGATAGTCGGCTTCATAGCAAATATCGTTGTTCTCATCGGTTGCGCCTCGCCCAACACGCAATCAGTCTATCTCTTCAAAGTCGGAGGTGCGGACCTTGTCAATGCAACCGCCAATGTGACTGGCATCTCTCCAAATAAGCTCAAAACGGTTGAGCTTCCAGAATACTGGTACTGGGGACTCTCGGGTACGTGCCAACTCTCACATGTCATTAAATTAGCTTGAGTTAACAAATTATTCACTAGGCGTATGTATGAACGTCAAAACTAGGTCCTTGTTTGGTGATGAAGAGAAGATCACCTGCAAACAGAGCTTCCCACCCGTCTTCACCGTTGAAGACATGATCTCCTTCGCCGTCGAAACACAACTTGGTGACAACAAAAACGCCTCGGTCAAAGCCAAGATGATGGAACCATGGAAGCAAGCACTTTTAAAGATCGAAGACCGTCTTGTCGACCCTTCCCGCCCCAGGGATCTCATGAAAGCTGCGGCAGCTTTTTGTGTTCTTTCCACCATTCTCTCCCCCATTATCATGATCCTCACTGTGTTGTACTTTACCATTCTACGCGATCATCTGAAACGTTGGATGCTTTATTCTCTCGCTTTTATTGACGCACTGTTGTTCACTGGCGCAGGTGTTATGGTTGGCTACGCTATGCGCGAAGGTCCAAGGGGGATCATCGAGCTTGCTGGTATGCCCCAGAGCGGTATGTATGGTCCGGGCAATACTGCTTTTACTTTGGGTGCTCTGGTCAAGTACATTGCTATTGAGCTGTTCTTGTTTCTTTTTCTTTTGGGATTATTTCTTGTTCTTTGGCTTATTTATTGTTGTTTGCTCTGTTGTGTTGATGATAGAGAGAGGGTCAAGGTCAAGATCATCCACGAGTACTTCCCGCAACACTGATGTTTTTAGTCAACATCTTTACGTTGCTTGGAAGGAACTGTAGTGTGGAAACACACAAAACATTTGATGATGGATTATGCAGGATTTAATGATGACGTTTTTTAATCATGTTTTACTTATGGGTTGATGAAGGTTGTCTACAAATCTGGGATGGAGCTCTCTAGCTCGCGATTTATTACTAGGTGACATTCCCGTCATAGCTAGATCATGTCAATGATATAATTGAAACAAAAGACATTCTAGACCCTGTCTCCAAGTAATTAGTATCTTACCATTTGTGGTATAAGGCTCGATTGAGTTCAAAAACCCTTAATATCGCTATGACAAAAGTGAAACCGCTCTAAACGTCTAGTCAGGGTGCTGAAAGTGGGTAATATCCCTCGTTCCGCCCTGACTTGGTGGTATCCTTGATCGTCTGGGGTACTGGTGGGGACAATTCACGCCTCTCGACCATTTATTATGCGACCCAATAGCAACTTGCTCGATGCTCAACCCTTTACAGAAACGCAGACCGAATATGGTATAAAGTCCTATCCAGATCTGGATATCAAGAGCCTCATACCGAGGATCGAAACATTTTGGGAATCGATATATGCAACCATGACTGCAGCAAAGCTTTACGAGATTTTGTCAAGATCAACAACATATGAGATGTCATAGCGTATAGTCCGATGTAACAGTAGTTCATTAGCCTAAAACAAACGACTTTTGCCAGACCGTAACCCGCCACCAGGCTGTCAAATCTAGACTGGATGAACTACGTCGTTTCTCTGACCGGCAGTTGAAGTATTTATCTGGCGGCATATTGCCAGGTTCCCCGCATGGATCATCCGATTCAGAACTGTTTTCTCCTCCAATCGGAGCAGTTGAACGAAATTAATTACTACAATGGGATGGTTATTGCCGTTCGAATCAGGAGATAGCTAGATTATGTTTCGAAGGCGATGTTGCTGCCAAGTCCACCAATGATGCGATTGGACGAACTCCGGAAGCAAGCATTTATTGATTATATACAAGAGATGCCATCACGGTGGATCCAAACTTGGACTCAGTCTTGGACATCTTCATCATCAATTCACCCCGTCATACCTTCACCATGACGGGCTTCAAGAAGAGCGCCATCTTTGGCCTGCTCTCTTCCCTTGCGGCAGTGACCGCTCAGAAGTTTACCAACCCTGTCATCTGGGAGGATCTCCCCGACAATGAAGTCACCCGTGCTGGAGACGCCTACTACATGACCTCTTCAACCTTCCACTACTCCCCTGGTGCTCCTGTCCAGCGATCTTATGATCTTGTCAACTGGGAACACATTGGTCACTCTGTCCCTGTCCTCGACTGGTCGCCTGACTACAGTCTTGAAAATGGCAGGAGAGCCTACGTGAAGGGCATTTGGGCCTCGTCTCTCAGATACAGAGAGAGCGACAAGAAGTTTTACTTTGTTGCTTGCATCAGCGGTACCGGAAAGACATTTGTGTACAGCGCTTCCAGCCCAATGGGTCCATGGACGAAAGGCGCCACCATCAACAAGTGCTACTACGATGCCGGGTTGCACTTTGATGAGACGGATACTCCTTACGTTGCGTATGGTCGCGACGATATCCACCTCGCTCAGCTGAGCAAGGATATGAACAGCGAAGTCAAGGAACAGGTCGTGCTCAGACCTCCTCTGACTCTCGAGGGAGCGCGTCTCTACCAGCGAAGCGGAAACTGGTACATCTTCTTGACTCGTCCTCCGGATGGTCAATACATCGCCAAGTCCAGCAGCGGACCTTGGGGGCCATACGATAACCGCATCATTGCTGATAGACTCAAACTCTCTGCTGTGCCTAGAGCTGGATCTCCTCACCAGGGAAGTCTTGTACAAACTCAGAAGGGCGACTGGTACTACATGGGCTTTTCGGACATGTACCCCGGAGGACGATGCCCCGTCCTTGCGCCTGTTACCTGGAAGAGCGATGGTTTCCCTCAAATCACCACTGTCAATGGTGCTTGGGGCGATTATGACTACCCTCTTCCTCGTCGCGATGTTGCCAGTCCTATCGGTACCGACAACTTCCCTGGCACCCAGCTCCGAGCAGACTGGGAATGGAACCACAACCCGGTTACCAGCGGCTTCACTGTGAACAACGGCCTGACTCTCCGAACTGTCACCGTCACCAAAGATCTTTACCAAGCTCGCAACACCCTCACCCATCGCATTCGCGGTCCTCAAGGCCAAGCCACAGTCGTGATTGACTTTTCCCAAATGGCCGACGGTGATCGCGCAGGTCTCGGTGTCCTGCGTGACCAGTCCGCATGGATCGGTATTGAGCGCGAAGGCAGTAGCTTCAACCTCGTCATGGTCTCAGGTCTCACTATGAACACAGACTGGTCTACCAAGTCCATGGGCAATGTGGTCGCGAGGACCAACAATATTTCATACCGCAAGGTGTACCTTCGTGCGAATGCAGATGTTCGGCCTGGACAAGCCGGTAGTGCCAAGTTCAGTTACAGCACCGACGGAAACAGCTTCACTAGCTTCGGAAGCACACTCACGTTGGGAACTTATTGGGAATTCTTCCCAGGTAACAGGTGGAGTGTTCACAATTTCGCGACTAAGAGCCTTGGTGGTTCTATCAAGGTTGAGAGATTTGATAACCGATAAGTGTGTGTTGGGGAGTATTTCAGTTGTATATATTATAGCGAGCTGGGTTACATAGGCCTGTAGTAAATAAGTCATTGTATGAGATATCGAATCACACTTCCATTTGTAACAAAATAACTAAATTCTGAATTGACATATGCATGTGTAAGCCATGAGTATATGTTACTGCTTCCTTTACAAGATATCATGCGCCTTCACATCAATTCCTATAAAGAAGGTTGAAAAGATATCTCTGGAACTTGGACTGAAGTCATCAGCAAAGCAATAAGTAAGACAAATGAAGGGCCCAGTGTCACGATGAGTATAAAAGCCATCAATGATTTTTTAGTACAAGCTTGATACAAAATCAATAATTCCTACATAAAACTACCATAACTAACAAGCAAGACATGTTACCGATTCCTACTTTACTTAAACTGCCACCAATTGACGTTAAACAAGTAGTCTGAGCCCTCGCCGGTAAAGCGGAGGAAAAGATCGCTTGTACCCGTCGCTCCGCTAACAGGGCAGTCAACGGTCTTCCAGGTCTGCCATCCGCCAGTCGAGGGAACCGTGCAAGTTCCAACGAGCTTACCAGTCTCACTTCCTAGCCTCAACTCAATTTTACCTCCCTTACTGTTGGCTGATGCAACGCGAGCACTGAAGGACTGGGCGCCGTTTCCAAACGCCACACCCTTGACTTTGATGTAGTCGCCGTTATTGATGAAGCTAACGGCAAGACCACCCTCACTGCAGGCCTCGGTCTCAACGCCATTGGTCCAAGCAATGGTTTCAGCTTCTTGGCGGGTGTATGGATCGAGGGATCTAACTTGTGCAGGACCGGTTGTGGACATGCGCAGCTGAGGGATCAATCCGTTGGAGTTGTACTGGAAGCTCTCAACGGCGACTGATCGTGTGTAGCCGCTGCCACCAGGGAGGGCGCCATTGTGGTAGAAAAAGTAAGACTTGTTCTCAAAGTCAATAACAGCTGGGTGGTTGGTGAAACTCTTTCCTTCGTGAGCCATGAGAACGCCGCGGTATGTCCATGGGCCAGTGGCGGTGGGACCAGTTGAGTAGCGAATATCTTCAGAACAGCAGTTCGCTGCGTAGATCATGTAGTACATTCCGTTGCGCTTGTACAGCCACGGCCCTTCCTCGTAGTTGGTTGGGCGCTCAGCGCTGTTAGGACGGGAACCAAAGCCAGCTGTTGTGAGCTGGACCTTGTTTACGCCGCCGCTGTACGATATCATGTCCTGGTTGAGCTTGACATACCAGAGGCCTGGGTTACCCCAGTACAAGTAAGCCTGCCCATCATCGTCGATGAAGACCGTTGGGTCGATCTCATTGTTCTCGACCAGTGGCTTGCCCAGGGCGTCGCGGTAAGGTCCTAGGATGTTATCACTAACACCTACACCGATAGCCATGCGTCCGTTCTTCATAGCGACAGGGACGTAGTAGTAGAACTTTCCATTGCGAGAAGCGACTTGGCCAGCCCAGGCTCTGTCGTTCGCCCAGCTGAAAGTGGTCAAGCCCATGGGAGATGGGTGGTGCTGCCAGTTGACCATGTCGTTGGACGAGAACAGGCGCCAGTCCTTCATGTTGAAGTTTGTGGAGCCATCCTCATCGTGACTTGTGAAGAGGTAGACACGGCCATTGTGCACGATGGGGGCAGGGTCGGCAGTGTAGACGGTCTGCACAATGGGGTTGTCTGCGTTGACGACACTAGAGGTAGACAATAGGGTGCTGAGGAAGAGAAGGCCTTTGGTGATGGCCCAAGAGTTGGCTTTGACCATGGTGAAGACGTCGTCCACTGACACGGAGTAGTGGTAGAAGTATTTGTCAAAGCGAGGGTAAGGCTGACGTGAAACAATCCTTATGGGAGATATGACTATAATATTATAAATTATATGCTTCCATAATAAGATTTCAAGCAGCGGAGCTGGGACTAATGTGTCTCGATGAGTAAATGACAATTGGTACTACGGCAACTGCATCACAATGGCAGAGTTGCATCCTTGTAAACTCTCGCATTCGTCTTCTGACCAATAAAGTCAAACCTAGGCTGTGGAATATGAGACCCTATTTGAGCGCTTCTCCAACTACCTTTTAATTTCCCCTTTAGTCGCGGATTCATTTGTGGAAATACCGGGTAAATCTAACTTGCGATGTAACGGCCGCTATACGAAGCTACGGACATGAAGATCATGTAACTCAATAGCATGCGATCTTGCTGCTCGACCGTCTACCCAATGTATATCCGTACTGTTATGCGGGGTATTAAGCATATTTCCGCTCCAATCGAGGTACCTGATGCTTTAGAGCTTGTCATAAGGCGACTCTTACGTCTTGGCCTTGATAAATCAGCTGCATCATCCGAATTGCCCACTGTCATCTTGCCACTCGTTTACACGAAACAAGCTAGCGAGTAGGGCTGTTGGTTGCAAGCACGATGTATCCACGTCTTCGCTCTAGGCTCGGGCACTCACCCTCCGACGTTACTGCAAACGTAGTAGAGAGGCTGAGCCGCATACACCCTACCATCGACAGTGAAACATAAGTTCTTGTTACATCACATCTCGAAAAGAGCACCCATGGGAAATAAAAGTCCTGCATGGACATCGTAAGTCAGCCATTCGGGGTTCCAGCATAGCAATACCCAATCTGGATACCTCACTAAATCAAATTGGCAAACTTCAATCCCAAGATATCGTCGTTCTTTTGCGCCTTCCTTTTCTAGTCTATGTATGATGATTGTCTGCATCTCCAGCTACAGCCGCAATGAGAGCAGCACCCGTACCTGATCCATCCTTAGTGAGCTCTATCTTTATCCTCCTCTCGTTTACACTCCCAATCTCGGCGACATCGCGCAATGCACTGCGCATCAGCTCTTCAAACTCAGCGTGATACTCAAACAAAGAGCCATCGACAGCAATATTGATGTCTTCCTCTACCAGTATCGTGGACTCGATGATCTCTTCGGAGCCGTAAGGTGACTTGACAACTGGAATGCTGGTGTCGTCTTCAGGTCGCATGCAGCCAAATATGCTTCTGATAAATTTGGCCAGTGACGATATCGCGCCGCCTTTTTGCTGTTTGGCGGGCTTTTGAGCAATCTCTTGTGTTTGTGCTGTCGTGGTTGTCTTCTGGATCGTACTTGGCTGTAGTCTTCCGGATTGAATGATGATTGCCGCGAGACCTGTGCCGACCAACCGAGCAGATCGCTTTATAATGGCTTTCGCAAGAGCCTGAATCTTTGGCATCTCCTCTATAGTGACGTGTTTGACAGCCAGTGTTTTCGTCAGGTAGTCCAAAGATCCTGCCGTATCCTCCAGTCCGAAAGCGGTGATCTTGGTCAGAAACGATGTTTCAATACCCGTGAATTGATGTATGGGGCTGTCCTCCTCGAATGTGATACTCAAGCTCCCATTCAGGACCAATTCCAATATGATCAAACGTAGCAACTCCCCGAGATACATTCCAGAGACCATCTTCTCGAGCAGGCCACACCCAGGATCAGAAGAGCTCTCATCGATCAGCTTGTCGAACCGAGTCTCAGGAAGGACCTTTAAATCGTCGTCCCAGGAGCCCCATTCCGTGTTGATTACCATAACGCCTTCGTGGTTCTTCTCTATCCATTTTTCATCGGTATTCAGTCTCTGGATATTCGTTATGTCCTCGACATAAGCAGCGTTGGTTCCCGTTCCAAGAATAATAGCTGCTAGAGCAGAACTCGATTTCTCAGCTGTGTATGCTTTGGTGAGAAGTGTGCCGACTGCATCGTTGGCCAAGACGCAAACCCGTACTGGCAATCCTGTTTCATCAACTGCTTCTTGTAACAAAGAGCAAGGGTCTTGGTCTATGGCGCTTGGGATATCCCATCCTTTATCCCAGTGAACAAGCGTACCCCGAGATATTGACGTTTGTTCGCAAGTAAAGCTGAACGTGAATCCAAGGTTGAAAGTTCCCTGAGAAGAGCCCTCCCTGTTACTCTGCGACTCATATTCTTCTAGAAACTCTCTTATCTTGGATGCGATAAACTGAAATAGAGGTTTATGGCTTTCGTTCACACGCAACTCGGCAGGCACGACATGTTTTCTTTGAAACACATCAAAGGATGAGTCTCCATGTAGCTCAACAGCACAAACTCTACAGTTAGTACCTCCCAAGTCAACAGCAAGTACCAACCCTTTTTCACGCCCTGTTGGTATCTCTGTGACAAAGGAAGGTATCTGATAAGAATGCTTGGCTTTTAAACCATGTTCTGATAGGTCTGGTCAGTAAGATACGTAGATAGAGAGGAAGATACATACTCATCTGTTGGACGAAATAGTTTGTAATTTCTTGGGCCTTTTCCTTGTCAACATCGAATTCTTTGACAATTGATTCAACCCCTGCCAAATGGCTGTTTCGAACGCCATTTTTCAACATGGCTAACGTCGACAGAACAGCAAATACCGATGCGATCTCACATGAAAGATGAATTTTGAGTGCAAACGGCACCGGGAGTACAAGTGCCAGAAGACTAATACCAATGTCGCCAAAGTTGCCGGGACCATGTCAACCGAGACTTACCAAATGAGAGTAGTATCTCATCACACGAGACTATCCGGCAAAGTCCGGTCCGAAGCCGGCCAACCTCGGCTTGGACATGTTCCCAACCACTTTAGTACTAGATCGTTAACGCTCCTTTTGATAAGGATACGAGGTGATGTCCGGCCACTTGGCCGCTCTTTTCCCCCGCATCATCCACTTTTACACTGCCAAACAAAACCAGAAAACAAGAGTCCAATAATGACCTTCGGCGAAGATTCCCGACTCCAAGGCTCTGGAGGTGATGAGTCTGGAGCGCTCAAGGCCCGCAAGGCTTGCAGTGCGTACGGCCCCTGTCAGACCTCTATAGCATGCTAATAATAGAATTCTTAGTCAACTGTCGCAAGCAAAAGATGAAATGTATTGTACAGGGTAACAGTGAATCATGCCGACGATGTCGTCGAGCAGGTTTACCTTGTGTCTTTGTGCCAAGAGCAAACGCTGCTCAGTTACCTCTTGTATCTGAGCCGTTGGATCTAGAATTCAAGAACCATGTTCTTTCAAGACTTAAAATCGTTGAAGAACGGTTGGGTCTCTCAGGCGACAATAATATGAGCTTGGAAATGTTTGCCGCTGCTCAGGAACCGTCTCCTGAGCCGACGAATGAACCACTCTGGAACGCGATTTTGCAACTACAGAGATGTTCGCCTAGTTTGCCTACAACTATATGGCAGCGTGATACTGTTGAGTCTCTGTGGTCATCGTATGTGACTTTATCTCTGCATTTAAGCTCAACTGGCTAATTTTATTCGTGCTGTAGCTTTCATGACAGAATGCCCGGTCTACACTTTATGCCTGATAAACAGACCTTTTCAGCACCCCAACCAGTCCTTCTCGCATCGATTCTCTACTGTTCGAGCACTAGAGGACCACCAGACATGGTAGAAATCGCACCTCATTTCTTCACAATTCTATGCACTGCCATAGCACAACTTAGTATTCCCAGTAGCGAGATTGGTCGCCCTATAGAGACATCCGTCACTCGAGAAGAATGGGCTTTCCAAACAGTCTTGGGCATCGTACTAGCTGGACTTCTAACAGAAGGCAACATACGAGAAACAGGCAACTGGATCTCTGTAGGTTATAGACTCATGCTGGACTATTGTCCCGCTCACGTCGATGATACATCACGAGAATGGCGAAAGTTATTCAGTGGTATACAGATTGTCGATCTCGAGCACTCTTCAATCCACCTAGCTTATCCAGTCATACCGATCGAAGCACCACTCGCAACACTTCGGATGTCGCCGCTTGACCAACTATACAAGTTATCGCGCATGATGCACACAGGTCTCAGCCACTTCACCGGGCGTCGACTGCCGACGATATGGTCATGCTTTGAAGATTCGCGAGTTGAGAATAATAACTTCACTACGAGCTTCACAGCTATCGATGGTGTACTTATTCGAGATTGGGCCAAGCAACTAGACGATTGGCTGGTGGAGTTCAACGGAAAGACACCCGAGCATGACCAGAGCAGCAAGCTTGTCCTTCGACAATATGTTCTGCATCGACTTCTCGTGCTTTCGATTTATCACCCTGCCAGAAGTGGCAATCTCTGGTCACAAAGCATCACATCTCATGAACAGGAAGAATTACTTCTGTCAGCTCGCGCGACCTTAAAGCTTCATCAACACGATGATTCCATTTGGTCAAACTGGGACTTGATTATAATCACATGGGCTGCTCTTATTGTCTTGCAAGGTATACAAGGTGGTATTGGAGAAATAGAAGGTATATCATAATTTTCTCGTCTAAAGACTAAACTAATCATCATCCAGACATGACAAACATAAAACTCCATCTCGACATCCTCAAGCAAAAGAACGAACCCAAACCAAGCCTTTGCGATAAGTTAATCGCCCGCTTGGAAGAGAGCCTCCAAGAAGTCAGCACACCCGACTTCTCCTATGTTCAGCCAGCGCACTCGGCCGTCATGGATCCCTCGTTTGACTACACCTGGCAAATATTCGACCAGGTTAACCTGCAACAGATCCAGTTCCCAGGTTAATACAAGACATTTTATCGCATGCTTATCACATGTTGGTGGGAAATGTGACTGATCGGACTCTTGTGACGGGTGATATGCGTGAAGCCATGTTATCAGGCTTCAAATCCCCGTCATCATCCCCATCGGCTGTAAGGGTAGGTGAGGGTGGCAACTGGCCTGAAAATTCCTTTTGCTTGATGGTCTTTGCAACACCTTTAAAGTACTACAGCCGATTAGTAATTGAAGAGAAAGACTCGATCTTATGACTCACGTTGACAGTCTTCACCTTCATCTCAAGCGTCGCATCCTCATCAACAACAACCATGCTCCTCGAGTGAAGCTGAAGGCACGATAGTGTACAAAGATGACTCACTCCGCCCTCAACGGCCTGCTGCAAGGCCAAGGCTTTTGACGCTCCGGTAGCAATGATCACCACTTCTCGAGCATCCATGACAGTCTGCACCCCAACAGTCAGTGCCATGTCTGGTACTGCATCGATGTCATCATCAAAAAACCGCGCGTTTGCGATCCTTGTCTCGTATGCAAGAGACTTGACTCTCGTGCGACTGGAAAGACTGGATCCTGGTTCGTTAAAGGCGATGTGTCCGTCTGTTCCTACTCCACCAAGGAAGAGTTCGATACCACCAAATGACTTGATCTTGTCTTCATAGTCTTGACACTCGACGAAGAGATTGGGGGCGTTTCCATTCAACAAGTGGATGTTTTGAGGTTGGATGTCGATATGTTCAAAAAGATGTCGGTGCATAAAAGAACAGTAGGATTCGGGGTGATCACGCGGCAAGCCGACGTATTCATCCATATTGAATGTGACAACATGGCGGAACGATATCCTTGAGGCTTTGTATGCGTTGATGAGACTCTTGTATATGTAGATAGGACTGCTTCCGGTGGGAAGTCCGAGGACGAAGGGCTTCTCTTCTGAAGGGTTGAAAGCAAGGATTCGACCTTATTGACAGGTCAGCGTATGTTGACAGTAGGCAGGGTCGAGCAGTAGTACTCACTGATGATGTACTCTGCAATGTAGTTAGATGCCTCTAGGGGGCCTTCCTGGATAACGAGACGCATATTGATATTTGGAGAGAAGAGTAAATAGTAAAGGCACTTTTCGTATGGTAGTTTATCCAGATTCAAGTCTCAGACAGCTTGGCAATATCTCTCTCTTAACAAATTGGGAAATCACTATTATACCGATCATTGAGACTTCTCTTGCGTCATCTATTTGATCTGCCGAGCTCCAGTAAATCTATCATCTTCCACTAGATTTGATAGAGTTTACTTTGATGGCCGAACTTTGCCGGTGGATCAAGTGCCTCCACAACAACACCAACTCGGCATACTGCGGCCATCTTGAGACAGAGAAGCCTATTGATCACAAGCATCGATCATGTTGACTCATTTCGACGGTAAACTCAGGTCAAACAGCGAGTACAACATTCTGATAACCTTCTGATCACCTTCACTACCGAATCATGACAAGCCCAAATTGAAGCTAAAGGTTTTCATATATACAGAATGAATTATTAACTACTGAACTTATACTCGCGTTGCCACTATACTATCAATATTCTAGCAAGTATACTCCATATCTAGAGTCACCTTGGGAACTCCCTTGAAGCCTTCGGGAACAACATACGAGACGTTGTAGATCCAGTGGTCCCTGAGCGTAGCGCCATAAACGACATCCTGCTTCACCAGTCCTGGGGCAGTGACGTTCACGTCAAGACAGGGCAACTTCTCAAGTCCCTTGACGACATTCTTGTTTCCGAGAGTCCAAGACGGTGGGATGCCGGTCAATGCAAAAGTGAAGATGTCAGTACCCTCCTGAGTAGTGTTAGGATAAGACACAGTCAAAGACTTGGGTCCGGCCACGGCAGTCAGAGTGGATGCGCTGGGATACAGGGAGAAGAAACCCATGTAAGGATAAGGTTTGTGCTTGGGGTCTGAAGCCCACTGAACAATGGCAGGAACGTATTGGTTGCCCCTGTTCTTCTCCTCAGCGACAGATTGGCCGCCGATCATGAGTTCGGCGCTAAGCCACGATGTAACGTGGCGAGCGTTCTTGGACTCGAGATCTTCGTAGATGGTCTTCTTGACGAAACGTTCGCCCTTCCACTTGCCCTTGGACTTGATGATGGATTGAGCTTTCTTGGAGACAGTTGGCGCAACTACGTCGAGAACCATAGCAATGGCTGCACCTTGGGCAACGTCGTACAGCAAATCACCTTCTCCCAGCGGTGGTTGGCCTCCAACACCACGGCCATAGAGACCCCAAAGGATCATGGACAGAATTTGAGAATGAGTGTTGGCATCACGGCTGTATGCACGATCATACGGACCAACCATGTTTCCAAGGTAAGGGTTGTAGTGATCAGCAATGTCATCCCACAACTTCTCCAAAATGAGCTTGGCGTTCTTGGTCATAGGATCCTCCTTAGGACCATAGGCGATGTTCGCAGCGAGAGCCCAGATATCGATGCCGTAATAGTTGGGCGCATTGTACTCGGCCAGCGCGTTCTGGTCTCGCTTGAACAGCTTGTAAATATCCTCGCCTTGTTCTTTGGCAAAGTTGATGAGCTCCTTGTTGTTCTTGCGCTTGCCAACCCAGCCTGTTGTGAGTGTTCGCATGATACCTGGGTTGGAGTAGCCAAGAATCAGGTTATCGTCTTGGGGGAAGGAGCCGTTGCGACGCATGCCTCCGATTGCAGCTGCTTCGAGGGCGTCTTCGATGCGAGACTCCAGACCCTTGGGGAGAAGATGGCCAAACTCTTCGACAACTTGGATGAGTTGGGTGCTGTTCTTGGTCAGTTTTGGTTCACTAAGTTGTTGGTGAGAATTACTTACCCGACGAATTCTCTCCAATTGGGGTCATAGGTCCCGTAGATTGAAGGAGGGTACAATGTGCCATTTGGTGTTGGATCAGGCTCATCTGGAGCGAGCTTGAAGGTGCCATACCAGGCAGAGTCAAAGTCGCTGTTCAATTGGTTCGCAAGTCTGTGAGCAGGTCAGTAAAATACTCACAAGTTCTGAAATCGTAGGCCACTTACACATTCTCAATTGCCATGACAGCAGCCTTTACATCATCTGCCTTGCCACGATGCAAAAGTCCAGCGATGTACCAAGCTGTGAAACGGACAGACCATTGGCCGTTATCTTGGTACCAGATGTATCCGTAGCTAGAGTCAAATCTTGAGTCTGACACTTCCATAGAATAGTCAAACAAGCTCTGCGCAGCTATTCGTTGTTAGTGTTTGCTGTTGCGGCGGAGCTGTTGCACGTACCCGTTGTCAACTTGCTGTTGCCATTGCGCTGTGCTAGACTAGCAGCGGTAGCTGTTGAGCTGACCGCCAACAAGGACGTGGCGAGTGATAAAAGACCCATGATGATAGCTTTACACGATAACACAATACACTTGGCAAAGGTTGAGGATCAAATCAGAGGGAATCGAGACCCCTCTTAACAGAAGTCATGACTAGTCGGTTAATTTCCTCGCGATCATCGTCAGCTCGCGGAACTTGCATTGTGATGGGCAAAGCCGGTGAAAGGGCGCCGGGTTCATTATCCCGTCTTGGGGTTCCCCCGCAATCTGCCCATGACTAGCCTGGCACTTTGGAGTTGGGATCAAGAAGCTAGGATCCAGCTAATGGGGCCATTGTCTCTATCCACATTTGATAGCGGTCTCGGCCACCAAAAGGTCCTAGAGTTATCTACGTAGTGGGACGAGACAGCGTGATAGATAGCATGTCCTGGCATGTCACTACTAGTATCACCCATTGTTTATTCGTACTGCTCAATTGTTCTCACTGCTCAATTGATGCCCCAAGCATGTCCAACAAGGGTCATATGCATAACAAAGTTGAAATGAGACATGAGTCAAAACCCCAATTGATCTAACGGCTTCAAGCTACCAACACGACACTAAATTAGTATATCCATCCCCGCGGTATCTCGGCTTCAAAAGACCCTGAACTTGTCAAGCCACTCGGAGCATGATCATCTCTCTCCTACCGGTAAACATCGGCCAAACCACCGACCCCATCACCCTTGCAGGTCAGGTCGCGTGCACAGCGGAGACCCCCATGGGGATAAGTGTCAGTCACTATCTTTTTTATCGCGGGGATAAATCGGCCCACAGTCGATACCGTATCTGATCCCTTTTTCGATGATAATACTACCTTGTCTCCCCTCCCTTTTTCTGACTGTAGGTGTGTCTTGAGTTCAAAACAATATCACATTCTGTGTCAAGATGGTTCAAGCACAGGCTTCACTTGCTCTGGATGACCAGCTTGCTGCTGGCTGGTTTGGCTGGATGAGGAATAAGGGTATCCTGAAACTCAATGCCATTCTGTGTCTGTCGCTCATTTCGAGTTACGCGACTGGATACGATGGAAGTAAGCTTATCTCCATAACCTCTCATTGGAAGTTATCTAACAATTGCAGGTATGATGAACGGACTTCAGAGTCTGGACACGTGGAAAGCCTCATTCAACAACCCAGATGCCAACAGACTCGCTATGTAAGTACAATCCAGACTTGATCTTTGGCCTTGGATCTAACACTTTCAGTCTCAATGCCATCCAAAACATTGGTCAATTGGCAGCTCTTCCTTTCTGTGCTGGCTTCTGTGATAAGTTTGGTCGTCGACCAGCTTTAATCGTCGGCGCATTCATTATGCTCGTTGGTGTCGGTCTTCAAGGCGGAGCGCAAAACACGGGAATGTTTATCGCAGCCCGTGGTATCCTCGGTTTCGGTCTGGCCCTGAACATCACAGCTGCTCCCGTTCTTATCATGGAATTGGCGTACCCCACGCAAAGAGCCCCCATGGTCTCTATCTACAACACACTTTGGGGTCTTGGTGCTCTTTCAGCAGCATGGATTACCTACGGTACTTTCAGAATCGAGAGCTCTTGGGCGTGGAGAATTCCCTCTATTCTTCAGGCTTTGTCAAGTGTTTTGCAGATCTGCCTGTGTTTTGTCATCGATGAGTCGCCCAGATGGCTTGTCGCGAAAGACCGAGATGCTGAGGCTGAGAAGCTTCTCATCCAGTACCACGCCAACGGCGACAGCAACAACCCAGCTGTTGCAGTCGAGATGGAAGAGATCCGCGCTGCGATACGTCTCGAGAACGAGGCTATGGAGTCTACAAGCTATCTATCCTTCTTCAAGACAAAGGGAAACCGTCGTCGTTTCTTTATCATTCTCTCGGTTGGCTTCTTCAGTCAATGGAGTGGCAATGGTCTGATCAGCTACTACCTGACTCTTATCCTCAACTCCATCGGATATCGCTCCCAGGAAACTCAGACTCTTATCAATGCGTTATTGACCATCTGGGGTCTCTTCTGGGGTGTTGTGTTCTCGCTTCTCGTCAACAAGATCCCTCGTCGAACACTTTTCCTCGGCTCCACACTTGGTACGCTGGCTACATACATCACATGGACAGCGCTGCAGGCGACATACGAGCAGTCAACCGACGTCAACTCAGATGGCACTGGTGGACCCAGCGGTATTGCCAAGGGTGTTTTAGCCATGATCTTCCTCTTTAACGTGTTCTTCACCGCAGGTTGGGGTGTCTTGCAGGTCACATATGTCGTTGAGATTCTGCCCTTCAACCTCCGAGCCAGAGGACTTGTGCTGTACAATCTCTTCGTTGCGTGCGCCCTCATCTTCAACCAGTACGCCAACCCAGTTGGAGTTACCAACTCTAAGTGGAAGTACTACATCACGTACGATGTGTGGCTGGCTGTAGAGGCTCTAGTTGTTTACTTCCTGTTTGTGGAGACGCGTGGATTGAGTCTGGAGGAGACCGCTTTGGTGCTTGATGGCCAAGAGGCAGGCGATAGACTTGTGGGAGAGGTTCTGCGAAACACAGAAAAGACTGCTGTTCATGTTGTCGAGACTAAGCAGTCTTTTGCGTAGAACTTGGTATGATTGCACTTTAAGTTATTAGTAGTAATATAAATTGATCTAATTCCCGATTTAACTCATTGACCGTGTCTTGTGATCAGCGAAGCCATGCAGCATACATTGATCTCCAGAAGGTAGAACTCGCCAATCCTGACAAAGAATGTCACTGTCGTGTCACGTTGATAGATGAGACGTCCAAAACTAAAGACTAGTCGGCTCCGAGACTCGGATCTCTTGGCCGAGGTCCGAATATTCCCCCATTTGCACGGCCAATGTCGGTGAAAGTGGAACTCGTGTTATCACTTTGTCCCCGAATGTTCCTCCACAGAACCCACTATCTTAGCGTGAATACCACTGAAGTCAGCAATTCAATACCTCGCGACACATTTAACAGATCACATTCCTCACGATACAATCATCAAAGCTCAGTATCTGCTGAGACACCAAAATTAAACATGGATTCATCTGTGGGAAAGCCCGACTATGAGAATCTCGAGGTGATCCAAAGAAACCGTCTCCCCGCCAGAGCTTACTGGCTACCTCCAGCCCATCTCATCCTCAACGGACAATGGGACTTTCAATACGCACCTTCACCTTTGGAAGCCTCAGAATATCCTCCCAAAGACGAAAAGTCTGACGAGGCATGGGCTCCCATCACCGTCCCGGGCCATTGGCAACTCCAAGGTTACGGTCGTCCACACTACACCAACGTGCAATTTCCCTTCCCCTCAGCGCCACCTTTCATCCCAACCGAAAACCCTACGGGTACCTACCGACGCAGTTTCAAGGTTCCTGCTGAGTGGGACAGCAACTCCCAACTCAGACTTCGATTTGATGGTGTTGACAGTGCCTATCATGTTTGGTTGAATGGGAAGTTTGTGGGTTACTCACAGGGAAGTCGCAATGCGGCTGAGTTTGATGTTACGAGTGTTGTCAAGAAGGGCGATGACAATGACTTGGTCGTCAGGGTTTACCAATGGTGTGAGGCGTCTTATATCGAAGATCAGGATCAATGGTGGCTCTCTGGTGTGTTTTTTTTTTTTTTTTTTTTTTTTTTTTTTTTTTTTTTTTTTTTTTTTAAATTTTTTTTTTTTTTTTATTTTAGCTTTCTCGCGTATAAAATTTTCGTT